>JAOBYG010038782.1:0-12223 GCA_025403545.1 Epizoanthus stellaris | reverse complement strand
TGCACAGGAATGTGTTCAGAAAGAAAAGTCGGCGAAAATACCTAAGGGGCGCGAGTTATTTTCAGTTTTGTCATTTAGTGACGTCATGATATATATATGGAAAGTGTGATGTCATCAACCACATCAATGTTTTCTGTGTGCTCCAAAAAAGATTTTCTGTTAATTAAGTCCTCCTAGCATAAAAATATAGTGCACAACGGAGCTTTAATTTTCCGTAGCAACCAGTCATTTCTTTTACTTGAGATCCCGTTAAAAGAGTTTTTTAAAAACCTAGAGTGTTTTAATGTAGCGTGATTTTGAGTCCCAAAAACGCAGAAAACAGCGTTTTAGAGCATCAAATTTTGAAAGACCCCCCCAAGAAGCTCGGGCCTTCGGCGCTCGAAAATTTGGAAACCAGTCACATTTTTTCCTGGGTCCGCGCCTGAAATGGAACCTATTTGTTAAATATATATACATCTTCTTCAGTTTGTCTATTAAGACTTACAAAAATGTTTGGAAAGTGTCAGTTACAGACTACTGAAACTGCGAATTCCGTTATTTATTGCAATACAACATTTTGACACCTGCAATTAATACAAAAATATATGTAATGACTGCGAACATAAGTATTACTTGTAACTTGAAATTAAGGGACCTGCGACGCCAAGGTTGCTAAGGAAGTTGATTTTTTCCGTTAAGCGCGCGCTTGCGCCATCTTTATCTTTTCTGGACGATATTGAGATTTGTGAATATTTACTTCCGGTTCATTCAAAAGATAATAACTCCATAACGAATATTCCGATTTGAATCAATTTTTGTTCATAATTTATCATTTGCAAATACAAAGAAAAGTATGTTTTCATATTTTTCATTTTCTTTCTTAAAATGTAGAAAACTGCCACATTATGCACCTGCTGACGCCAGAATCTGAGGTCATGAGACACGAGTGAGAAATTGCGAAACATACTTTTGTTACAAATTCCGCACACGAGAGGAAACGGCTGAGCTCTCTGCCTCACGAGACTTTTTGCTCAGCTGTTTCCTCTCGTGTGCGGTGAAATTTTTGTGAGAATTTCGGCTCGCGATATCTATCGTGTTTTATATTTTTTGCCTCGTGAGGCAAATTTCCCACCGTGTGCGCGCGTTGTGAGAATCTGGTTGAGCTAAATTTTACAATGAGCCAATGAAATCGCACGGCTTGCCCACGTATTTCGAAGTTGAACAAAAACAAAATGGCGGACAACACGGAGAAGCCGAATGGCTCTTCTGTTCTTTTGCTGTGAAGGCTCCGTCGCCGTAGGAGAGCTGCCTGTAGAACAACATGGGCTTGCCTCGGGAGGCAAAAATATCAAACATGACAGATATTCTCCTCACGGCCTCGCGAGGCGAGTTTCTTACGAAAACTTTGCCGCATACGAGAGGAACTGGCTGAGCAAAAAGTCTTGTGAGGCAGTTAGCTCAGCTGTTTCCTCGCCGTGTGCGGCGGGCTTAAAGTGCAAGTCACTCGGCAACAGAGCGTTCGCACACGCAGCCCCGACACTACTCTATCAGGGTTGCCACGGAATTCTGAAAATTAGCAAAAGTCATGGAATTTTGATTTTGGTTATGGAAATTCCAGACCATGGTCAAAAGTCATGGAATTTTTTGTCAGAATGTGAGAAATGAAATATAATGTGAAAACACTCCAAAAATGCAGGAAGTGCCATTTCGGAGAATGGATTTTTTTCAAAATTTTCCCTAAAAACCTATTTCTTGGTCTGGAAGTTTATAATTAATCATGGAAAAGTCATGAAATTTTGACATGTAAGATCTGTGGCAACCTTGATACATTTTTCTATTAGAACTGTAAGGAGAGGCTAGATGTTGATAAATCTCTGGGGTTGAAAGAGCTATCAAATTCAAAGAGTTTCTGTGTGCGCCATAGTAGAACTGTAAGGAGAGGCTAGATGTTGATAAATCTCTGGGGTTGAAAGGGCTATCATATTCAAAGGTTTCTGTGTGCGCCATATTAGGCTATAGATGTTGATAAATCTCTGGGGTTGAAAGGGCTATCAAATTCAAAGGTTTCTGTGTGCGCCATAAATAACCAAAGGGCCAGTTAGTTTATTGGCTTGCTCGCAAAACGCCAATGTTCCTTCGCAAAGAGAAATCTCAGTCCCTCGGGAAAGCTTCAAGAGAGAGATTTCACGCTAAGAAATGTTGGTGGGCAGACTAAATTTTGTTTAATTGAGTTGCAATTAATCTAAATTTCTAACCGGATCCAAAAAACGACAGCCACACTTTTTGGCATCATTGATATAACGGGAGGCTTAAACAGGAATTACGTAGAAATCTCGCATTTCCGACTATCACGAATTCGGCTAATTGTGTAGTTTCCTCTATTAAGGGTCCTGTCTAGCATATAAAAAAATGAAAATAAGCGACCCCCTCCCCTCCCCTCTTAGAAACTGGTAAGTGAGAATGTATGAAACGCTAATCGTTATTATCTTTGGCGTGACACTTTCAAACAATTAAAAGTCCATTTATCGCCCGTATATAAGAAAACGACGAACTCTGAGTCAATAAGGAGCGCTTTACCATTTTCACATGGGCGCTCAAGGTAATTTCCAGCCATACCACCCTGAAATAGACCTGGGGACCCCTCTTTTTATTGCATTTTTGGAGTGTCCTTGTATAGGTTAGCGACTAGGCAAACTTTTAACGAATTCTCACCTGTGCTTAACTCCAAGGAAATAGGATTTGGACTAAAGGCCACGCCACATAAAACAGGAGGAATGACAAGCAAATGTATGGAAAATTAAACAAACTATAGAAAGTTGCCAAGACGTTTTAAAAACTGACAAGAAATTACTCCCAAGCGGCCAAGCATCGCACAAACTAAACTCGAGCCAAAATAATTTGCTTTTGCATTTTTGCTTCATAGTTTCTTTTGTACTGCCACTTTCTATATATAGATTTATTAAAGTAGTTATCCCCAAACATTCCTTCACAAATTCGAAAACCGGAAAAAATGACCTGAACTCAGCACTCGGGGCCTGGTCCTTGGACATTGCCTTGATCTCTTCCATGTTGAATTCAGTTTACCAAAGAAATTAGCAAGTATAGGCCATAATAGGAAATCTTAATGTCAACTGTTTCTTGCGAGACATTCTCAATCTTCTACCTTGCTGTTAAACTGCGGGAGTTTTTAACATCAGTATGACGCTTTCACGTACAAAAGAAAACTCTTTGAATGTTTATAATAACCACTCGTATCGTTCATCAACCATCACCAATCTGGTTGTGCAGATGCTTCAGTTGAGATTAGTTGAGTCATTTTAGTACGACAGACTCCCAGACATTTGTAATTAGCCTATAGTTGTTCATCTTTGTGCAGAATTAAATAAACAATGAATAATTCGCCAGACAAAGGCAATCACAACAGCGAATCAAAGATAAAGAAATAACATCGGTTAAAACGACTGAAATTTCTAGAGTATAATCATCTTCGAGACGAACCAACGGCTCATGCACTTTCTTTAAATGATTTACAATTTGTTATTTAATGTTTTGTTTTCACTGAGGAAAGCGTTGCGAAAGGAAAAGTTGTTATTTTGTTTTGACTAATTCATTGATAAGAAAAAGAAATACAAGAGAAAAGTGTTGTGATTTGTGCGTGGAACAGTTCGAGGCTTAATCCGTGTACAAAGCCTAATCCTCAACACAAACTAATGCAGAAAGAAAGAAAGTAAAGCCATATTAATTTGATTTTCTTTCCCAAAGAGAAACCCAATTCAAACGCTCATAATTCAGCGATATTAGAAAGAGGTTTAATTTGTCCGACAGCACAGAGGGACGCATTTCCGAGCCAATCAGAAGTGCAATCACTAATCGAATTTTCTATCAGTAATTAAAACTTCTTGATTACATATCGCTGTTTTTCTTAAATCGTAATTAAATTATTCAAATTTGTTGTTTTCATAAAAATCGTGGGAGTGTTATTATAACTTAATGATTAAATTTGGATGGTCAGTAAACGAGAAAAATTGCAAGGACTTCTCTCTTTTTCGAGCTTTTAAAAAATGCTCTTCAGCAGGTCGGAATGACGAGTTCTTGACCAGATACAGGTGTCAGGCGGGTTGCCCAGCCAAATATGGAAGTGGCGCTCTCGACCAGGTGGTTTAAGTATTTTTTGGTAATTGATTCAGCAATTAGCTCATTGATAGATTTCTTAATGCGACTAATTCCCCGATAATCCCCTCTTCACGTCTGCGGTCCCCCACCTTATTATACGGGCAATAATCACAGTAGCGCACAACAAAGGCCCCGCCGGCGGTCCATCACCGTGTTATCAACGCCTATATTTAGATGCGTTCTTCAGTTCTCCTTGATCCTTGTTAAGTACTTGGGGTGCTATTAACACAAACAAACCAACTTATTAAATTATTGACGGGGTGGTTAGTCGAAGCAGCGACACATCCTAAACAAATTAGTGCAGCACTCGTAACCTAGGGTGCAAACAAGTTCTCGAAAGCGTTTCACTTCCACACTACACTAGAAATTCGCAATCTCTTTGGAAAGTACCTTACAAGGGAAACAAAAGTTGAATAAAACGACTATTGCTCCACTCGTGATTAAAAATTAATGATGTACTAAATAATACTTTCATTAGCTTGAATATCCCCGCACAAATGCAAGAAGAACTGATTGTGTTTCCAGACATTCTCTTGTGCCAAAGCACAAGAAAATCAATTAAATTTATACTTTTGTGAAAAAGTGACATTGTCTAATATATATTCCATTATGGTAAGTGAGCTCTAGTTATGGTCAGTGAGCTCTAGCTAGTCTTATCCGGAATCTAGCACAGCATGATGTTCTTTGGCCTTTAGTCTGAGCGCTGCTATACTCGATGTCCGTCGATCTGAGTCCTCCAGATTTCCGGACGGAGGCGATGAACAGTGCAGGGCGGCAGGCGAGAGCTTGAGTGCAGGCGGTGCTGTGTAGACGGTGTGGGGGCTGAGGAATTGCGGAGCCAGCATCGCCGTGCAGTGTTCTGCAGTCTGGTGGTAGAAGGGTAAACAGTACTGGGCGGGGAGACTCGTCGGTGTGAATGGAGAGTGAAGTGGAAGGCGCAGGGCGGGAAAGCTCGGGCTATGTTGGGCCACACTCGGCTGTAATACAGTCCACTGGTGATCGACTACTTTGGACGGGAAGTCGATGGAGTACGGAGACATGGGAGGGGGGACAAGGCTGTTTGTCAGACCCAGGGGAGCGTGGAGGCGCACGCCCTGCGCTTTTTCCCTTTTGCGCCACTTTGCACGACGATTTTGAAACCATACCTGTCGATAAATAAAAAGCTGTTACAGTTTCTCTATTTCGAAACAGGATAACACAACGTAGCTGTCTCTCCAGTTGAGAGGATATCTATTTTGCCCTTGTTCTTAAGCTTGCTAGCACTCGCCCTTTTTAGAGACGTAAAAGATTCGGACTCTGCGAATTGTTATTGTTTTAATAATTTCCTGAAAGACGTTTATAAACTTTCTCTTCAAGTGATAGAAAAGAATGCAAACTTTCATCAATTTTGCATATGATTATGAATCAGTTGTGATCGGCTCTTGTGAATATCAATATATCGGATAACAGTGATATTTAAAGGATTTTAGAATTATACCGATGAAAGTCTTTTTCTAGGATTGCGTGCACATGTCTGCGAAGTTTGTAGTTTCAAGTTTACGCGCATTACTGTGGTAAGAAACAGTTTTTTCACAGTAAATGAGAGAAGATTTCGTCCACTACTTCTCGCTTCGCTGAGAAACTCGTGTAAAGGCACTTCATGAAGCAAACAGCCCCAGTGCATTATATAAACTGTGAAATTGCTGAACAGTTACACTACTTGCATGCTCCGCGGCGCGTAGCCCCTTCACACAAACAGGAAATAAACGATGTTTTGGACACGGCTTCATCAAACTTATTAGCTGCAGGTTTTAATTTTCTTTTCAGTAATCAGTTTTAAAGCAAAACCCTTATCTCAGATAAGGGACAGATGCCAGCTGATGTTTTTAAGCAATGCGCAATCTTCCACTCGCCTTATCTCTCCAATAATCCCCAATCCTTCCTTCGAAATTGAACAACTTAATTGCATGGAAAAAGAAATTAGCTGGATAAATCGCTCGAGTGGTCTTGATTATCGGGCTAATATTGGTGATTATCGCCTTCTCAGTCTCAGCAGATCTAGTCATTACTTTTCATTATTCAGACAAGTACTGTCTCACAACAATATCTGAACTGAAGTACAACGAGGAGGCAAAACTTTCGAACATAAACAGCAAAGTCAGGCAGGTATACCTGATAATATTGTTAATCGAACCAGTGATCAGGTTTCGTTAGTCCAGTTATTACTGTAACTACTCGAGCGGACTAGCCGGCTCGGTTTCCCTACTTTAAGCTCACTCACCTGCACTCGAGCCTCTGTTAGGTCAATCTTCATGGCCAAGGCCTCGCGCGTGAACACGTCGGGGTAGTGAGTTTTAGCGAAGGCTCGCTCCAGCTCCTCCAGCTGGTAACTTGTGAATGTCGTTCTATATCTGCGCTGCTTGCGTTTGTTTGACGAACTTTTTTCTTCTCCGGTTTCCGCCTCACCATTGGCCTTTCTTTCATCCGTGCAATTGCCATCACTTTCCTCAGATTTGAGTTCTTGGTCAATTTCTGCGAGTAATCAAGCAACAGCAATGAAATTAGCGGCAGCACGTTGTTTGGGTGCGAGATGGTAGTACTCGTTAGATTAGATTAATAAGAATCAAGATGATTTGAGTTTAATGCTTGTCCGATAATTAAATTTCCAGCCCATATTTCCAGCACTCACAACACCAGATTACTCCGGAGGTGGGTAAATGACTGGCGACGTAATCACTCTTATATCTCAGTACAATTGAAATTGGAAAGAAAATCGAACAGTTCATCCAACTTCTTCACCGATCCATTTATCAATTGATAATTTTTAAACGTGACTAAGAAACAATGCCATTTTGCCGTAGCAAAATATTGATCTAGTCAAAAATACGTAAACTAGTCCACCACCCCGCAGATGTGTGAACGGCCCTTTAGCACCCACAGAACATGTTGCATTCATTCCACAGTTCATGAATTATTGTACTTGATTCGATCCCAATAATTCTCTAGTATCTTAGACTTAGGTGCTAATATAGGTGTCAAGAGGCGAAATGTGATGAAAGTTAATCCTAAACACTCACTAAGCAAAAATCAACTTTATAGAGTACAATGTACAACAACATTGCATTCATCTGAAGTACATGAACTCCTAAACATTAGACAATCATGAAGGGCAAAACGTGGGCAATTTTTAAAAATAACTAAATGTATCTCAGTTTTCAAGCAGTAGAATTACTGAACAATGTTAAACCAACATATGGTTACAAAATAATTTTTACCGACCAGCTTACCTACTGGACTTGAAGGACTGCCGTTTCTCGCCATAGTCAATCCAGGAGATTCGCTGTTTCTAGGTTTGCAGTTCTTGTCTTGTTCAGTACTTGTGTTTTTGCTTGAGCTGAGGCCCAATAGACCGTCTATACTGTATGGGCCAGGCACATAGGTACGGACGGTACTCTTCACGGAAGAGCTGTTTCTCTGTGTCAATGACTCGTCCGAGCTCGGAACTTTGTTTTCGCTTTCCATCATCTTAGCAATTCCTGAATGAAATGTCACAAAGGGCAGCCACACTTTAATAAAAAGATCGGCCACACATGTGCGATACCATTGGTCAGTCGCCACTTAGTTGATAATGAAATTAATAAAATTATGAAAGGAGAAACCCATGATATGGCTCGCATACTCTTTACATTTGTAATTAGGGTAATCTTGTTTGATCTACTAGCCGACAACAAGGTGAAAATAACATCTTTCTCATTAACATCCCAAACTAAGCTCATCTCTTCTCGTCGTAGCAAGTTTCTGTACGCGCGGCAGAGGTTGAAACCCTTCACTGAGAGTTCCTGTAGCGTGACTGGGTGTTACTGTATAATTGTTGACAAACCTTTTGCCAATGAATCTGCTTGCTTGATTTGGTCCCCTGGAGCTGTAGGTAGCAGTAGCAAGTGGTACACTCGTAAAATATTGGCGCGTTTGAATGGTTACGTTTAGTCAACCAAGACACGAGAACAGCTCACCCCCTCTCGAGGAAGGTCAAGTGTGCCAAACAAAACTGCCTCTAATAGGACAAATTTTGACACTCTTTTCACAATTCTGCTTCGCCTTTCCAATTCTGACAGCATCAAAATCGATATTATGAATTCTATCGCACGCTTTGATGGCTAATCTTCAAATACTCGCTTCTAATAAACTTAAATTAAAACCCTATTGAACTGCAAATACGCACAACAGCTGATCGTGCCATCTGCCGCCAACAAAGAGTTTCCGAGACTCGAATATTGAAAATTTGGACCCATCTCAACATTTTGATTGGGTTAATTAAGCACCGTTTGTCCCGTTAATTATTTAATTAATAGCGTTTATCTCAAGCCGATACAAGTTTGAGTTTGGACCAATCAGATTGCAGCCTCTTTCGGCGAGTGTAGGCGAGGGAGTGAGTCAAATTACACATTAACACATTTCCCTTATTGTGTGTTTACATAGGGCGATAATCCTTTACTTTCACTATTACCATAATAATAAGAAGTCCTTCCATCATTATATCATTCGAGTTTAATTAAACTAATCACTCGAATGACATCACCCTAGGTGTGCGCGAGAGTTTGGGAAGAAAATTGAAACCAAATTGTCTGCCAAATTCCTTCACTTTCCCGTGTTTTTGGGCCGGTGATTTTGTGTGTAAGGCCTCCAAAAGCCCTGCACCATGACAATTAGTGTGTTATTGGCGGGAACGTAAACAGAAAGCGAAAACAAACAGTCAGAACAAAGAGCGTTGCATACTAATTATATAATCAGAGTGATAATGTAATAACTTGCTTGTCATGTCAAGCGTTTGGCGTTTTATTGATCTCTTTTATAAATAAAAAATACTAAAAACTCATGTAAAATTCCCCAAACTACCCTCTTCTGTCCGTATTTAAATAATATCTTGCCTCCTTTTACGACAGAAGGGTTTAACGTTCAAAACTTGTGAATCTGCTATGCGGGTAACAAGGATTCTTTTCAAACCACCGCCAAATCGTTTTGTCAATACTCTGCGAGACCGCCAAAGCAGAAACGGTTGAATTAATAAAAAAGTCAGCTTATAATTTCACAAGCGTCAATTAATCCGTTTAACAGAACGATGAATTTGTAATTTACTAAAAGGGAAAGACATAGAAATCGATAAAAATGTATCCATGCAAAGTTTCCAATCTATTTCACTTCCGCCCCGTAACCCAACCCAGAGCAGAACTCTCAAACTTGTTTACTGGTACTCACAACACGAAGTGCTACCACACAGACAATGAACTGACCTGCTCACGCCGTGGTTTCATCAACCGTAGAAGCCTGATCTCGAAAAATGCTAAATTAAAACAACGATACCTCAGTACCATTCAAATACGGCCAAAATGCGATATTAACCATGCGGTAAAATATTTTGATATCAGTCTATTTTTAGGTGATATTACCTGTCGAAATTTTGGAGACCAGCAGACTGGTGTTGTTAAACAAACTAAAGAGTTGAAGGTGTGAATTCAAGTGTGTAGTTTCGAATTGATTCAAGTGTGTGGCTAAACGTTGTCGTGATTATTTGGGAGTCTAGATTATTGACCGGAACAACTTTCCGTGACTTCACATGAACCGCCTTTCTGTTTTTCTTGCCATTAAAGCTTCAACTAAATGTTTATCCTCACTGGAGGAAGTGGAAAATAACTTCCAAACAAATACCTTGCGACAAAGACATCGTAATTTACCGGCTGGCAAATTCTGGTTCAAACTTTTCTTTCTGCCGAGCCAGATCATCCAAGAGTATTCATGTGTAACCACAAAAAACAAAGCAATAATTTCTCTTCATCCCCGTTTGCTTGAGGGTCCACGAGAAGAGAAATCTTATAACTATACAATACCATAAACAATGAACAATTGCACACTAGACACATGTTGATACTGATAAAATTTTACTGTTAAAAAATGACCCCAACATACAGCCCTAGTGCGTTTTAAACTGCCTATTTCTTAAGAACACACGGCCTGAAAAACACCCTGTTACTGCTCAATGGAAAATTTACTGATTCGTTTTACAATCTAAAAGCAAGAATCGGCTTTCAAACATTGGCCATTTGGGTTTGTTGGCAAAATTACTTTTGGTTGCACAGCCCGACACTTGCGCCAATTTCGGGGACCTGCCCGGAACATTCGACGATTTTAGTTTTCTTGTTTCTGTGAAAAAAAAGGAAGAATCCGTCCTAATAGTTCAAGGCTGCACATTTCGCTTTGATAAACAACTGTACATAAAATCTGCCAATAAAATCTTAAATGACCAATGTTCTCACCAGCGCACGTCCCTCGTACCACACCAGTGCTCTGTTCTGTCAGCACACACTGTAGCTGGGAAACATCATGTTGTCAAGATTATTGCTCTCTGAGAAGAAAATTTCACCTTTTTCTTTTTACCGACGAAAAACCGGGGCCAACACGCTCAAATAACGCAACTGAATTTAGTTGCAAATCGAAAAAAAATAATACAAATATAAGATTTAGTTTCTTTTGAGTTACTCGGCCAATAATTTATTTCTTTATGTCCAATTCAAAAATACTGAGAATATAATACAATACAGTACATGTTTGTCTTCAAGGACAATATTTTGACAATATGATGTTTCATGGCAAGTTATTACATACAAAGAATGAAAACATTTTTTCCAAGAACATTGTAATAGTAACATGTCACCGGTTTCTTTCACCGTCCGACACGAGTAAAAATTGTCAAAGTAATATCACTCCGTAACACATGCAGTATTGGTCCGATAAGTATCGAAAAGTGTTGATTGGCCGACGTGTAAACTACTTCAGTAAAACAACGGATACTTAAAATATGACACTTGTGGTTCCACTTATCCAACTGGATTTGTAATTGTCACTAATCTAAGGACGTTAGATTCTCCGCCGGGGCAAGGCTTGATCGACGTTCATCAGTACCACTCCAGAATCACACAAGTACGTATTGTGACTAGCAGCAATGATCTCGTATGCACACAGCCTTGCTGGGGACCAGTACCGGGTTAAAATGAATCCAAACATTGCGCTTGGCCGTGTTCCGTAACAAGGGAAACTGCCAATAAGCACCGGCAGTTAACTGCATTCTACGGCGCCTAATACCATTGCTTGGCAGTTCGTCGAATGATGTCTATATACACAACAGTGCCGCGTTTTGTCGGCGTGTTAAATATTCAGTTTCTTTCATTTTCACGAAAGGCCGAAATTTAGAATTTGCTTGTCGTTTTAATTAAGCATCTATTGTCTATAATCTGGATCATACTTGAGTTATCTTGAAATGACACGAACTTTGTTTTCCTCAAATCCATGGGCGGTGCCAAAGTGGGCCAAGATTTACAGAGTTCCCGGGTTTGGGTCAAATTTAATTAGTATTTTAAAAAGACAGTTTGCCTTTCCTAACTGGGCTGAATGCTGTTAGATTGGTCGTTATTCGTTTATATGTGCAACAAATCGCTCGGTAACTTTTTTCAAGTTTTTAGTCGGAAAATCTGTCGCAACTTCAGTCTCCAGAAGCCATTCCATTTGAACTGGACTAGCTTCGTATTGTGTTCGTACGATCATTAGCATTTTGTGGTTCGTCCCTCTGCAGTGTTTGTCGCACGTGTCACGTGTCTCTCTCCGTTCGTCAATTGTCAACTACTTGGGTGTGTTCAAGCACGCTCGATGAATCCTTTCGTTGTCTCGTACACTCACTTGACTGTGTTAGCAGGGTATATACGCTCTCTCACCACTCAGGAGTCACTCTACTCTCAGGTTAGTTGCTGTCCTCTCATCTCGCGGTCGTCGTTGTCGTGGTCGTTGTGTTCAGCTAAATTTGAATCCCTCTTCTGGCACGCTGTCCTTGGCGTTGAACTCGTACTGGCCGTCAACTTCCTGTGGCGCCACCTCCTCGCATACATTATCACCCTGTTGATCAAGCCAGAATCAGCCATTAAAATATCTTAGCCGCACGAGAATATCTTATGAGAATTATTGCAGTACTATAGCCCACAGTAACGATAGAAAATCTAGTACAAATACAAAACGGCTCCTGTAAACTACCGACAATAAGCCCCCT
>JAOBYG010038671.1:0-12229 GCA_025403545.1 Epizoanthus stellaris | reverse complement strand
TGTTACCTTCTTGCGAAAGGGCACCAGGTTTCTATGTCAGAGTGATAGATTGTTAATTAGCTAATTGTTTTGCGGTAACCACGTTAGCGGCAAGTAAAGAACTCCCAGCAGTCACGCTGTCGTATTCAATATGTTTATCTTGAGCGGCATGGTTTGAGCATGTGTGCAAAACAATCTTCTACCCAGAATTTCTACGCTTTGATCCAGGAAAAGCCAGGTTATTGTTGTAACAATCCCAGATCACAGTGACCGATATTGCTGCATGCAACAACAAAATCACAGAGTTTAACAGGAAATATGTTTTGCCGAAAGTGCTCAACCGGGCATCTTAATGTTGTTGAAAAGTATGTTTCCGTCGATCAATTGACAGTATGAAAGCCGCGGTCTGTCTGATCTCTGGCTCCTGTCTAGGTTCACCTCTCACCGAGACGGTTTGACAGTTGCTCGTAATTGCCATACGACATGATACGGTCGTTCCAATGAATTCGCCAGTCGGTGCGCGTGCAAAAGGAGACATCTTGGAACCGCATCGACAATTTAGTAGGATGTATCCGTCGAGTTACAGATACAGACATAATTACAATCCCAACCCATACTCGTACCCCCCACGCTCGGCTGTTTCTCAGCCACGACCTTTTGCTTACAGTCAACCACGGTACGCGAATTTTAACCATCCGTACCAACCTAGTAATACAACAACTAGTGCCTACCCCCCTCCACTGTCCCATCCCGCCACTGAACCGGTGTCTCTGCAAACAAGCTACTCCTCTCGTCAGCGAGAAGCAACAGCTCAGTCATGGTCAGTTCCTTCCGCGAGTATTCCTCTTCATTCAACGCAAATGAGAGAAATCGCTGAGCTAAGAAGGAGCAGTTGCCAGCATATACTTTCAACAAGTTCTGTGGAGGCACCAAACCACACTGAACAAGGTACTTGTGCCTTAAGTTTTCATAATCCTGCACAAATATAACTGTGAGTGTTGTTAATGATCGGTATGTGATATGACGTGTGAATTTTAGTGCCTTTCTAAGCACACCAATTTCCACCGTGAACTCTAAACTACTTTAGTAGACTTCGTAGCTTAGACAACGGGTCAAGGGCTCAGTCTCCGGCGATGAGGCCATTTCACATTTGGACGTTCTTTATAGTTTTACATTATACGACAGAAATTCCGGAGCCATATATACAAAACAAAGTACCACACACGTATACATTTGTTTTGTCTTAGCTCAGATTTTTCCTGTTTAACTGAGCTGCTACTGTGTTTTTATATTCAGCAACAATTAAAACATTCTACATGACATGATACAGTGTGTAAACAGAGCTGACTTGGGCTCTGCCTAAACAAAATAAGGTGCAATTGCAAGAGAGCAGCTGTATCTACTGAATTGGAAGCTAACATAGTAACAATGTCTTTCGTTTTAATACTCTGGGTTATAAATGCATTGAGAACTTGTTGTGATGTCTCTCCTGTTAATGAAGAGGGTTTGCTTGTTTAATATAAGGATTGACTGTTTCCTACATATATATAAATGTAATCGAAATGGCTTATTTGCGAAGGTGCTTTATACAACCTCATGCATATTCGTACATGTCAGATGTTGTGTTAACTTTCTGCACGATATACAGGCAGAACGTTCGTCATGACTGGCAGTAAAATGCCAAGCAGCGTCACGGATGTTTTCAGGCTGTGTTGGAACCAATGACATTTCCTCTCCATCACATCCAACTATAATTGTTTCTATAACAAATATTTTGTAACGTTATTGTGAACATATTCTTAAACTTAATTAGGATTGGATTTAGAAAGAGCTAAGGAGACAATGAGTACTAGTTTAAGACCCATTTTTAGCGGAGTTGCCCAACCCAAAGTCGATCTAATCCACCGTACTGAAGTTATAGCTAACAGTTACAGTGTGATCATGTTGTGATTACATCAGTTTGGACAACGTAGACCACTGCTAGCTACTGCTTCAAAGGCAAAATGACCAATGTACATTTCATAATGAATACTATTCTCTCTTTCCTGAAGAACTTTCATATTTAAAGGAATCTTCACCTCTTCACTTCAGTTCTAAACAATAAGTAGCACCAAGCAGTCCTTCAAAAGATATAAAATGAATGATTACATTATAGGTTTTCGTTAGCTGGCTTAAACGTTGTATAATTCTGGTGATCGAAAATGTCATTGTTAAACAAAATTAGAATATTAGCAGTTCTCAAATATTTTATTGCATTTCCAAGTATAATAAAATAAATAGTATGTTTAGAATTTAGGCTGTATAGTAGTACAATTTAATAAATTTGATGGCTATTGCAACTCTTCGAAGAGTGGAAACAACTAAGAAATTGCTGATAAAAAGAGCCTTTGTTGACGAGACCACTACTACTTTCTTTGGGTAGTTCTGTAAAGTTGTAGCTGAGCTCTTGTACCTTTATACTACAACTAACGTACGTGTGATGAGGAAGTTGAGTGTGCGTTTGCTATCAGCTATATACAACAGAATAACGGTAACACTACGGTCAGGAATCTATTTCTAGTACTCAATGAAAGCGACTATATCTATATCTATAGTATACCGTAATCAATTTCTCGTTATTTCTGGAGAAGTCAATCAGAGAAACATTCTTGACACAATAATAATTTGTAACTATTTTTTTTCCTTTCATATTGACGCAGATACTGCGGTTTCTGGTCAAAGAATTGTACGAGATCCTTCAGTACTTATTACCAATTCAATTAATTATATCCAAATATTATATCATGTCTTAAAATGATGATCCTATTTTCTTTATAGAATAGTATATACACTTGTTCACACACTAATAACTCAAGTACTTCACTGAAAAGCAACAATGCTTCAATGAGTGATAAACAGCAGAAGGCCCTTCAACCATTTAACCACAATCAAAATATGCCTCTAAATCTATTTCCAACACTGCAGAATCACCGTAAAACATTTTGTTGTTGCAATATGCAGTTGAGGAATCTGATCGTGATCCAAATCGTATGTTGGAAAACTTAAAATTTGAAATTATTTTAAGAATTGTTTTTCAAAAATAATTCTACAATGGTGTATTGAGGTCCATCAAACTTCTATGAGGCTATTTCTAGCACTTATTAAATTCTACATAGTTTTTCTTGTTCGATGAAGTGATGCACATAGTTAGAAAGGAGATTACAGTCGGATTAGTCCTGTCAGCTAACGCAATGTTTAACAACATTGTCAGTGTTCAGGACGTTCAGGAACCTTCTCTGATCTCTGGTACACATAGCTTCACGTACATGCCTTTTCGGTTATTGGACAGCACGGTTAGTAATAAATTATAGCTTTTGGGCTAATTGTCCATCGATTTGCTGACACAAACATGTACTAGTTCAAAGTTAAATATACGCCGGAGTGCGAAGCCACCGGGGGTATAAAGGAAAGATCATTGATTGTTGATAAGGAAAAGCGGAACGACCTACTGTAATTTGTCACTACTCAATCTCTTGTTCCGTCTTCTCGATTACAGTCTCGCAATATTAACAAAGAAGGTATAACTTTGGCAGCTGTTAAATGGAAAATATAGGAAGATTTGGAAGATTTGTCCTTTATCACTTCTGTGACGGGTTATACCACAACAGCACATTGATTACAATCTAAAATTATTCAAACTGCAGTCTTCTCATTTTGTGGTTTTGTCACTCACTTCAAAAGGTGCCGATTAGAGAGCCGACATTTATAGTCGTGTGTCGAAACTTGGGTTGCCGACTTCACCGAACCTGGTTGGACGCACAACAGGGCTTTTCTCCGTCATTACTTCTGCATTCCTAACTCTAGGAGATCTTTTGTCTTCTTTTCTTCGAAAAACATATTCTTTGCAAAAGGAATGACATTTCAGAACGTAAATAGCTCGAAGAAACATCAGGCTGTTGTCGATGTGACTTCATAGTATCGCTGTAGTGAATATCTAGATATGCCATTTAAAAACTCCATTAAACCCTTAAATTTTGCAGAAATGAAAGAGTCCCCTTGTGGGAAGTACTAGTATAATCATTAACGTTTATTGAAATCAAAAGTAAAAGGACCACGCACGAGAAATTTTCTCAAGAAACGTGCAATTCAATTTGAACACCAGAAGACACGTTTGAAGGCGAGAAAAGTTGCTAAACACTTCTAATTATTTAACAAGACTGGTTAATTAACTCGTAGAGAATTGTACATGCTTGTATGATAAGCATATAATCCGTCACTGTCAAGTTAGCGTGGGCACACGGTAGAGATATACATGCACACGAGTTAACAGACCACCAGTGCTAACAAACCACAACCTATATTACTGGTCGTGTTGTCACAGTATTTACGCAATATTTCTTTATGTTTGTACGCGCATTAATAATACTGTTCTCAAAACTTTTGCACTTAAGACTGGTTGTTAGCTCCATAAAAGAAACTAGAATAATTGGGGACGCATTTATTTGAGAGGGCTTGTGGGTTGTGGAGCCCAGACCACGATAGCCACACTTAAACAAGATTATTGAATGTACAATCCACGTACGCGTGGGGTAGAGCTGAGCGCACGTGTGAATCCATTTTAGTGATGCGCAGCAAGAAAGGGTCTTCCATAAATCCTGCATGGCATAAAAGGTCGAAGTATTACAAAAGATCTACTCCTTAAACATAGCTAGGGATAAGACTCAAACTATACTTGTGCTTGACAAACATGCAAAATATCACTTTATCAGACTGTGCAGTGATCTATGCCGGTCTGTGTTATCAGATCTCTGGTGGTTATCGAATATTGCGCCAGGCACAAAAGCCAAAAAGTGGTGCAATATAATGCATATAAGTCGCTGTACACCTCTTTCTCCTACACGTTTTGTGTTTGAACACAGTCTCTAAAACAGAATAGACGGACGTTACAGAAAATACGCACTCCTTGTAAACGGGTTTAATTTGCATTTGGGTTTAATTTGGTCAATTCCAAATCTTAACCATCAACCAAACCTTAGTCTGAAGCTCTCGAAAATATGTTCAGTAGATCCAAACGTACAGAAACAGATTTGCTGGAAACAATTTTTATACAGTAAAATAACGTAGGACCGGGTGGCTGAAAAGACTTCCTCTGAGAATCGCGAGTTTTCATGACTTTACTCTTTTTCATACAGCACACAACTGAGTACAAATCATTATAATTGAAAACCTAACATAATTAATTACGAAGAGAAACAAAAAAATTGACATTGATATTATCATTAGCGTTTAGCACATGTTTCAATCTCCTGGAGCTGTGGTAAGTTACCACTATAGAAAGAAAACGGTAGACAAAATGGGTAAACAAACATCTTTTGAAAGAGTTAAGAAAACTGCAAGGATGAATTCATTATGTATCGGTTTGTGGCTTCTCTTGATAAAATGATTATTTCGTTCGATTTTATCAGTTGTCCCGACATCACACTCAGATCACACCGGCGAATAATTTGCCTCTTTGTGTACAAAGCACTATCAAGAATCTTTCAGTTTCTTAGCTCTACAACAATAGTTCGTATAAGTGATTATGAGGCCATTTCTCTTTGCACTGAACATTCAATAAATCTTTGACATCTGAGAATATTTCGTTTCTTTTTGCTGATGTTGATTAAACATATGGCGGTATACTCTTCTTCTTTACATGAGCTTCACTCTACAAAGATGAAACTAATATAGTTCAATGTAGCGTAGAGATGATAAGATTGGAAGGATAAATGGCAATTTAACAAAACCTCTTTGCTGAAACTGGAGATCGTCTTCCAAACGTTCGGGGAATTTCATCTCTTCAGTGAGGAATAAGTATGGAACACCAAATAGTTCTACCCTTCAAGAGATGCGAAATGAATGATCATATTATGAGTTTTGTTAGCAGGCTCAAAAGTTAGGATATTTCTGGATCTTTATCGTCACAAAGCTAAATTCAGCTTATGGATTCTGACTCTAATCACTGAGAATCTCAAATTTGACACAAAGTCTAACTTTTGAGCCTGTCTACAAAACTCATAACACAACCATTCATTTCACATCTACGGAAGAGTAGAACTGTTTGGTATTACTTATTTCTCACAACTGAAGAGCTGAAACTCCCACCAAGCCTAACTTTGAACCTGTTAATAAAACCCATGACATGGCCATTCATTTTGTATCGTCTGAAGAGTAGAAGTGTTTCTTACAACTGAAGAGTTGAAATTCCCACCAAACCTAGCTTCTGAACCAGTAATTGACAAAACCCCATAACATGAATGACCTTTCATTTTTCACCTCATGAAGAGAGAAGTACTTGGTGTTTCGCACTTCTTATTACTGAAAAGATGAAATTCCCACCAAGCCTGGTTTTTTAATCAGTTCAGTAAAAACAAACTGTCCATAACACGAACATACATTTTACATATCTTGAAGAGCAGAAGTGTTTAGTATTACTCATTTCTAACGTTCCACTATAAAGCCTGAAAATTTTGGTCAACGAATGAAAGCTATATTGTCCATGGGGCAAATAAAATGCATTCAGTACTTGTGCTCTGATTCACTACAACTGACAAACTATTTATAACTAAAGGCTATAATGAAACCATGTTTGTTCTTCGGGTTTTCACATACAGAAATATACTATAGGGTCGATTGCTGATTTTTCTCCTGGAGACTCATTCATGTAGGTGTGATCGACGAATATTATATAGATGTGGCTTTTATAAGTAGTTTGGCCTATACTCTTTGATATTGAAAGAGAGATTGCTGTTACACATAACTATTCTAGTAGAAACTATTAAAAGACTGAACATCTAGCGAGGTACCATATACCAAACAGGTAACACTATAGACCCAAAGTCAACCAGTAATCACAAGATTATAGCAAGTACTAGTATGGAAACGAAACTTACCAACTCGTTCCATTTCAGTTTTTCTAATTTCAAATATGTTATTTTTTAATAAGAATAGCTGTATAATAAAACTGCATCTCAAAGCAGATCCGTTGTCAGGGGAAAAGGATGTCGTCCCTTCTGTTTGATTCGAAAATTCCAAACAACAAAATTTACAAGCGGTAGAATATGGAGCTTTAAGAATGATAATCTGACATCTAGTTTAGCAATCTTTAGAGCTTACTCCGTTACTCTAATTTAAGTTGAGACAGCTCACATATTTTCGCTTCAAGTCTCGGCTCTACCAAGTACCATATTGAGTTGAAGTAGCAAAACCAAAGGGATTTATCATTCTATGTCTCCATGCATTCGGCATCCATCTCACAAGATAAATAGTTGCTTCTATTAAAGATGATGGAAGCCATCAGGTCGAGAGTTATGCAACGTACTAGTATGAAGATTTAGAAATGTTTCTTTCTCCTTGTTTATACATTTCCTGTGGATAAGAAAACATCTTCACGAAAGTGAGAATGTTAATAATTAGTTATCGTTTGCCATCATCGCCACAAGCCGCTTGTGGTTTGGCCGATGTATCGACTTTCTGTTGTACGATAGATATTGTCCTCCGCCCGCATCTCCTGTCGGAATTTGACAATGGTTAAACAGTTATAGCGATACAAACTTTTAATGAGTGTTAAGGCTCGAACACAAACTATACTGAACACTTTCATTACTGATCTTAGCATAAAACGTTTTCAAAGTAAAAGAAACACTAAATGCCTTAAGTTATTTACCTTTCTTTCCAAAGATATAGCTTTCAAAGTTCGAAGATGAAGATGAAGATAAATTAAGCGATACATTTAATGCATATGTAGCACATGTGATCTGAACAAAAAGTTTAAACTTTAAGAAATACACTTCTTGACTGATAAAGTTCCAATAATTCGAAGGAATGTTTGGCCGTCCGTATATGCCGCTGCATTCCACATTGTACAGTATTTCATTCTGTTGATATATCCAGATCTGATTTAAAAATAAACCCTTGCAGTACTCATGGAAAGACCATATGATTGTCGATTACACAGTCTCTTTGAAGAGAAACCATGTTATTAGCTGATCGGTGCTCTACACTGGACAATGTATACAGAGTATATCTCCTTGTGTGGTGCGGGTGTCGACTGCATGGATACCGCGGTTAAGGTTAGGCCGCAGTCCAGTGTATAAGACAGTGTTTATCTTGCTTCTCAACACTATAATCGGTTTTCAAGATTTGTTAATTCCGGAGATGGTAACACACCTTCGTTTAGGGTACAAAGAGTAAAATGCTGTTGTAATGTGTAAGTAAATCTTTCGTCCCGTGTTTTTCTTTTCTTTTTACTTTCCGGCAACAATGTTATATCCGGCATGGTTCAAACTCTAAAGTTTGCGTAGCTCACTACTGTTGGAACCAGCAAACACATTGCTCAGCGTCTCTGCGTTGTCTATAGAGACGTTATTATTACACTAATTTCACTTTTTTGCTAAACAGGAACTGATCGGAAGAGCAGAGAAGATACAAAGTCAAAACGGAAAAGAAAAGAAAGAACTGCTTTTTCAAAACTTCAGCTTCAGGAACTCGAAAACGAATTCACTCGAAACAATTACCTGACAAGACTTCGGAGATACGAAATCGCGGTCAGCCTAGACTTGAGTGAAAGACAGGTGAAAGTGTGGTTTCAAAACCGCAGAATGAAGTGGAAGCGTGTTAAGGGTGGCAGACGACCGGAAAAGAGGTTTCCTTCCACAGAATCACTCGAACAAGATGGCGAGGAAGACGATGATGAGCCTGATGAAGATGAAAGCTGATAGTGTGTGTATGGGATATGACGCATTTGAATGCAGTGATGTTGTTAGGCGTAACGTTTAAGCTACTGTTCCTTAAAAATTGGTTTTACAAACTTTCCTAGTCTTAAGGACAGTGCATGGTTGAGAGACTTTATCGTTCCCAAATAAAATAACCATGCAACTTCGTTATTTAAGTCATGCCTCAAGTTTGGAGTAAAGTTCTCTTTGAGAGTTTGAGCAAGGAAAAGAAGACAGACCAAGATTTTTAAATATCTTACAAGGTATATCTTTGTACATGAGATTGTTCAGTCTTCAACTTTCTTCTGCGTTTACGAACTGAGTTTTTGAGTACACATAGGGGCCGACCATTTGATTATATTGTGTGTATGGGGGGGAGGGGGGGTGGGGTTGAAGAATTTGAAACATTGCACGACACAAAATCATAACGACAAAGAGAAAGAAAGAGGGGGAAAAGCGAAAAAGAAATTGCAGGCCCATTCCAGGGCGAAAAAACATGCCCGCAAATCGTTCTTCTGCCCTCCCACGCTATCAATTGGTCCGTCCCTTAACACTCACACGGACTCGCACCGATCGATGCGTATTGGTCAAATGATGTTTTGAAATCTCCAGTGTAATAATAGACAAGAAGCGGTATTCAAGGACTGTGCACGTTGCCTCACATAAAACAATAGCTCGATAAAACGATGCTGACTGCCTTGACTATTTATATGCTTAAATTATAATGGCAAGTTTAAAGCCGGGGCAGTTAGGCCCAAATATGGGCATTTCGTATCACCTCATTTCTGTGAAATATACCATTTCAAATGATTAGATTGTCCATATTTTAAAAACTATGGGCAAATGTCATCAAATAAACAAATTCAATCCGATGAAAATATTGTAAAGAGCAAAACTGAACAAGTGATTTTGACCTTAACCACATAGATGAAAATATTTCAGTCGAGTTTCAGTGATGCATTTGACGCAAACACAGTGCAAATATCAGCTAAATTTGTACAATGTGCCATTTTGCTGAATCACAGTCCCATTGGCTAACAAACAACACGATACTGAATTGACCAATAGTGGAACAGTTAAACTTTGTTTGGCGAGAATCCACGACGAGCGCCGATCGCTGTTTTATTCATGTCTCTGACGGTTGCTTCCAAAGCCGACCAGATAAATATTTTCTCCAGCACTGAAATCTTTACATCAAAACGTGTAATCACAAAGTTTTTCTCGTGCAAATGGAACAAATAAGCGCTCGTGAAATTTTCAGACTACGAACTGAACTCGCCTGGTTTTGTTATTCTTGGAAATTGCACTCGAACTTATTTATTCGAAATATAACTTGAAACTATGTGATTACAAATACAAAGTGCAGAATGACATAGATGAAAGTGGATTATGAATCATCCATGGCAAAATATTGTTCTGTAAAAAGTGACATTTGCCCTCCTCAGGTCCTTTAAGACTGAAATCCTTCGTCTTCCTCTCCACACTCGCTGTACCGTACATTTTAAGAAAGTAGCACATAAATGAGTGAAAATCGAGATTTACCTTAACATATGCGGCTGTTTTTAGGCAAAATTGCGAGGTCAACATGTGGGGGCGTGACACAAGAAATATTATAAGGCAAATAGTACCAAATATTTTGGCATGAGTTTTTATGTTTTGAGTTATGTACTTTTTAAGCGTTGATGTGATTAAAGACCAAGAATTCTAAAGAAAAAAAGAGCAAGTTATTATTATTACGGAAATTTTGTGTCATTTCGCTGGGTGAAATTTTCACTTTCGCTCATATGCGACCCGAGCTTATAAAATTAAAGTTAAAATCAGTCCCGTCCCCAAACTCTTGCCCCTTCGATCGGATATCGTTCTTCTTCCTCGAGCCAACAAATACAACTGCGCCGAAAGTTACCTTCGCCCCTAACTGTTCATAACACGAATATTTTATGGACATTTTAGCCATATTTTACAATAATGACTACCCTGGGTGCCAGAGATATAGAGATATTTGTATTTGAGAATCGCTTTTCGATGTGGTATAACATCTTTGTAGACGGAATTATCATATTTAGTTGCAAGGGGGTTCGTTTCGTTTCTCTTCCTGTTTTCTTGTTGTGCTTCAATTCCCTCTTCCTTCCCTTTCAAATATCACAAAAACAGGAACACTTCCAGCGAGACTCCTATATATCCCTTGCCACGAAAGTTTCAAAAAGTGCCTTTTTTTGTTGTGGCGGCAAACGTGATCGTCGATGTACAATAATTTTTTAAGCGTGCAAACTCTGTTTATTTTTGCGTGCCAAAAAAACGTATAAAACATGTGATAGTGATAACCAGCTGAGGAGTTTGGTTAGTTTTGAGAAGTTTGTACTTTGTGTGTAACTGTAAAAGACATGTAGGATATACATTGTTTCCTACCAGAGAGTTATGAAAAGATCCCGGCTACTTTGTTACTACAATATTATCTGAGGTTCCTGCAGAGGAGACGTCGTGATCTGTAACAGTATCAGTACACGCTGCTGATTGGATCCAAATGTGCACCAGCCTCGTCACCCGTTGTGTGGTCATGCCCCAAGGAAGAACAGATGCCAACACGGACCAGATTCGGGCGTGTCTACATAAAGTAGCGCGTGGGCGACTGAACATTCTGATACAATCACCTATCAATATAAATATAAAACTTTACATGTTGAAACTATTTCTACACATGTTATGGATCACGTCTATATTAACCGGAAGTTAAATTATTAACTACGAATCCATACTTTCTAAAACTGTAAAAGGTCCTTTCCGCCATTTAACAAGTTTTCCTAGTAAATCAAACATTTCCGTCTTAGTGTCGAAGATAGCGTGTTATCATATTCTATTTAACCCTATCTGGACTGGGGGCGTGTATTTGTTATCATAACTTTGGAAGGATTTTGACTAGGAGCTGAAACTTCACGACTTTTCCTAAAATGTTATGGGGAATCTTTTGGTGCAACATGTTTTACTATACAGTTTACTCTCTTGCTATGATGACCTTTATTTTTAAAGTAGACTCTCGAGATTTTAGAAATTTTTATATTTTGTAATTTGAAGGCATTGCAAACAAACTCTTTTTTGTTTAAACTGCTCAGATAGAAGGCTCTGGTTCATTTTGTACTTATTTGCATTAAATTTTAAATGTTTAAAAAAAAGAATTGCATTCTGAGTAAATTAATGGCATTTTGTATTTCTTCTTATCTTTTGACAATATCTTTAAAAGTGCACGGTTTTGCTCTTGAATGATGATATTCACCGTGGTGTTCGTTTGCACAAAATTTCCATACTATCGGTCGAAAAATGCGGGAGTTATGGCGATTTTTAATGTTGCTATGGCAACCATAAACTTATTTTAGTTAACCCTTTCACTCCTGGATTAATTCTAGTCAATTTCTTCAAAAACCTAGTGACAATCCCTTTTCTGTCATCAATTATAATTAATTTAAAAATTTGCTCGACTCAGGCCCTCATTTGCAGAACACGGTGGGCCCACATTCCCATGGTGC
>JAOBYG010038560.1:0-12229 GCA_025403545.1 Epizoanthus stellaris | reverse complement strand
CATTTATCTGACCACAGGTACTGAAAACATCATGGCAAAAGCTTTAAAGGCAAAAAAGTTAGGCCCGAAAACCTTTGTGGGGATCATTTTGACCCCCAACCCCCCTTATACGTTTAAGGGTGAAATGTGGGAGAAAGCTGTTCACTTTATTTGGTGGTACTTTATTGATGTTATTTTTCGAAAATACAACTGTGTTCTGAATAGATTTTTCTTATGTGGAGGTATTTTTCATTACATTCACTGTATATATCAAAATAATAACTCTTTGAGAAAATCAAAAACACTGCAGGTGGGTTGTCATTCAGACTGAACCCACCTTATGCATTCTAGGGTTAACCGATAATTATGTAGTAGTGAAAGGCGATTGATGTTGCTTTGTGGCATGTTTCGTAGAGATCTAATTATCGCTATTTTGACAGAGTAGTTTGTTAATATATACAACAAATAACAAAAACACAAGATGGCGCATTAAAACAGTTACATATAATGCGGAAGCGATGCTGATTCAGTAAATATGTCACTTTTAAGTTAGAACAACTATGTTATTGCTGTTTTAGTCTGTCTTCAATGGGCGTTCTGTTAGCTACAAAGGCATAGTATAATTAGCATAACTGTCTGAGGTAATAGACATAATCAATATACAAACTAATTGTGTCCCTTTAACTTTGGTTAATTTTCTTCAAATGATCTAACTAGAAAATGGCAATACTTATATGAAATAAGTTTGACATCAATATAGCTGCTTACAATTATAACAGTTAATAGACCGTATTGTATATGTCACGTATTGTGCAAGCTTGCCCGTCCAATGGAAATTCGCCATATATTATCTGTAAACAAATTCTGATTTTGAAAACTTCGCCAGTGTCGCCGTTTTTGAGATAAAACCCCCAAATTTTCGCTACTGATTTACTAACTTTGACTTGCTCTTTTCATTTCTGGCATTTACAAATTATTAAGTGCTAACATCAAGTTTTTGATTGACATATAGTATGTGATAAAGGGCTATAAGGGACCAGTCATTAGATATGGCGGGGGGGGATGGAGGAGAAATTAAGGGGTCTTGAATATTTTCATGATCGTGCATGGGGGGATAGCGATATTTGGGTAATTTTATATCATATTTAGTAGGTGATCCTCAAAATGTTTTGCTTGTAGTAAGGGACCCAAATGCATTTTTCCTCCATCCTCCCTCCGTCATATTTAATAACCGGTCCCTAAGCTCTTTATAGTTATTTATTATTCTTATCGAATGTTGTCTTTGCAAATTTTCTAGTTGTACCGTTTGCATTGTTTGCATACTTGTCGCTGGTGATGGCAATATTGGGAGCTGCATTATTTGTTAAATCGTAAGTAAAAACTTGTTGAACTTTATATTATTTTGTTATTATTGAGGCAAAGTAATCGATCTGATTATGATTAAACTGAGTATTTATTGTTATTATTTGTAATGAAGTTCAAACAAAACATTTCTGTAATTTAAAAGAAACATCTACTGAAAACACTTTATATCTTAAATAATACTGTATTATTGTCTTAGTTAAGGAATTTAAGGAATTTATATTAGCTATATGCTATTTTTTATATCTATCTAACGTTCATGCAAACTCGTTGTTTTAAAAAATTTCATACACATTTTTATATACAGTAAATTGTCAATTATTATTATTTTTTTTTGTTTACTTGTGGCCCGCTAGAGGATTAGACACATTCATAAAGTTATTGATTGATCGATTTGTCTCCGGATTGACAATTTAAAATCGACAAATCTGTTCACAGAGCCTACGCCAAGCGATTACTTTGCACATTTGTTGCTTCGATGTCTGCGCGCGCCGCCATCTTAAAACGAGATGTAAATGTACCCAGTGCCAGGCCTACTCTCGGTCAACTACGTCACATTCTTTAGATTGTAGATAGATCTTCAGTCAGTTGAAGATAGAGGCGCACTGGAATTCCAACCGAAAAATAGGCGAAGTAAATCCCTTGGCGATGGCTATGTGAACAGAATTATCGACTTTAAATTGCACATACGGCCTATGGAAACATTAAAGTTTCATTTGACAGCCAAGGTTGTTTTCTACACGAGATGTCATTTAGCTTTAGATGTTTTATATTCTATTTTGCAGGAGATTATGGAGAAAAATAGAGAAGATGATCACTCTTGAACAAAGAGAAATGCAATCTGTTGAATTTGAGTTCGGCTCTGAAAAAGGATCTACCATCAATGGAAACGCTATTATTATAGAGGCAAAGGGGGAGAAAATGACAGAGCGGTATCGCTATGGATATGGATCGAGAGAAAACCGCGCCTATGAAGAAGTAGAGATGTTAGAGATGAAGTCTGTGAAGGCAAAAGAAACAGGTGGATCCGGGAATAAAGCTACGGCTGGTGATGACTATGAGGAGATAAACGGGACTGTAAACAGAGCTAGTACTTATTATGATGAAATAGTGGTAAAGGGTAAGGACAAAGGATTTGTTAAAACTGGATTTAAAACTAGCGACGGTGCAGGCTACGATGATTATGAGGAAATAGAGGTAAAGAATAATGGAGATAGAGCCAACAATGTGTCTGGTCATCATTATGATAGAATTGATGGGGACACCCGGAAAGTCACTTTCAATACCCAGCAAAATACTGTGAGTGCAGCTGTGGATGAGGAGGACATGTACACCAGCGGGGGTGTTTATCTGCGCAGTCCGCGGTCCAGCTACTCGAGTGGGCAAAAGTCTATCAAACCTAATTTTGGTATACAGGTCGACGGAGAGCAGTCAAGAATGGGACAAGCTGTGGACACTGAAAATGGTTACAGCAAGATCAGAAAGATTCCCAAATCAGTCGGTGAGCACAAATCCATTCACGTTCCTCTAGAAATCAAACCCAGCTTTGGCAAGCTTGTCAATGGAGTCCATTCTGGTAAGGAAGAAGCTGAGCACACTTCAGAAGATCATAGTTACAGCGAGATCAGGAAGGTTGTTCACCAGAAATCCGTCGACGTTGCCATAGACTTCAAGCCCGGCGTGGGTGAGATTGACAACGGGGATCACTCCGGAAATGTACAGGCGGCTATCACTTCCGGCAGCCGTCCAACCTATCGCAGTGAAGCCAGTCCAGTTGTTTCATCAACAAGTCACCAGAACTTCGTTAGCCTTACCATAGCTGTACAACCTCAAAGTGACGGACTCACAATTCAGGGGGGTCAGAACGAGACAGAGGATGAAGCAATCTCTATTAACCCTCTATACCAGAGCGGGAACAAGCAAGTTCCTACAAAACCGACCAGGAAGAAAAACATCAGTAGTATTACAATGAATATTCAGCCTGGTGTTACGGGAAAAGTGCACGGTAAAGGTGTTGGTGGGGGACCTCAGGGTGTTATTGCTAACGGACAAACTGGTGGTCCCAAGTTTATAGATGTGGAGTTTGACCCCTCTCCCGAGGGAAAGGTAAGTGTGCCTTTACCTGTGACCAAATTGTTCTTTCTCACTATTTCCTCAAAGTTTAATGATTAAGTCAAACAAAGTTGAGTCTGTTGCCTTTAAAATTCACTTGAGTCTCTTAAACGTACGTTCAACCAATTTTAGTGAAACTTTATTTTACCGTCAGACAGGTTTGAAATGGGTCTGACTGTTGTTTTGTTAACATTATGTTTATTATTCCAAATTTACAGGGCAACAATGTAATGTATTTGAAACAGGAAAGCAAACACATAACCTTTACAACTTTAGATATGGTGAACCCAAAGAAAGAAACCAATTATTCTCTTTATCTTTGATGCAGAATTTCTATTTTTCCGTTTTATGATCTCTGATATGTAATCTATGATCTGTGATCTGTGATCTGTGATCTGTGATCTGTGACCCGCGCGATCAGTGATCTGTGATCTGTGATCTGTGATCTGTGATCTGTGATCTGTGATCTGTGATCTGTGATCTGTGATCTGTGATCTGTGTGATCTGTGATCTGTGATCTGTGGTCTGTGCTCTGTGGTCAATCTGTGGTCTGTAGTCTTTGGTCAGTGGTCTGTTGTCTGTGGTCTATGGTCTGTGGTCTTTTGTCTGTGGCCTGTGGTCTGTGGTCTGTGCTCTGTGCTCTGTGCTCTGTGCTCTGTGCTCTGTGCTCTGTTCTCTGTTCTCTGTGCTCTGTGCTCTGTGCTCTGTGCTCTGTGCTCTGTGGTCTTTGGTCTGTGATCTGTTGTCTCTGTCCTGTGGTATGTTGTATGCGGTCTGTTGGCTGTGTTGTTAGTAATACCGTATCTATGTATGTATTTATGTAGATACGTATTGAAAGTATTATTATCAGAAGTAATAATAGCGCCTCGGTAACACTACCCTCCCCTTCAATTGTCCTATAGCTGGGCCCTGGAAAAGGAAGTACCGACAATTTAAACAACAATAACTTGGAAGATATTATGGAAAACTTGGAAGATATTATTGAAAAAGGACGATCATTGGAACTTCGAAAAGAAAGCGTTCCGGATTTCGACATCTTCAAACCAGAAGATAAGGTAGCAGATTTATTATATTATGAACAAACAGAAAACAGTAGTAGACTTATAGAGAGGAATAATACATGACGAACTAAAACCTGACAATTTGTTTGCGAAAACTGTCACCGCGACAATGTTACTTAAGGGGTCGACCATTTTATATTGTTGGGTTTTGGTGGAAGAATGACTTTCAATCATTTCTATTTAAACTTGTTCTGAATTTTTTCCCGTAACCTTTCCTTCACATCAATATGCTGTGCAAATTGAATGTTGAACGTACAAATTATTAATTTCGAAATTCTTTCACTCCCATCGTATCGCACAATGTCAAAAGGTTGGCCCTTATATCATTTCTAGGTGATCAATGTAAGTATTAGGCTTACTGGCCGATGGAGAAAACGATAGGTGCGATGCAAGTTGTATTTTATAGTGTCAATATAATATCTGTGAAGAGACGGAGGAAAAGTAGAAAATACAGAAACACCTTATGATGGACAGACCTCCAGACAGTCCTTCTCTCTGTCTGTCTGTCTGTCTGTCTTTCGTAACAAAAAGAAGAGAGCAAACAATAAATGCAGTCGAATTTGTGAAACTAAATAATGTCTATAGGTAAAACAATTGTTGTTTTATTTGCTGTTTTATTTGCTAATATCTCATTTATTGCTCGAATTACAGACTCATAATTGAGAATAAGAGGAATCAATGAATTGCCTGGAGGATGAGAGTGGGACAATTGAAGACGACCAAGACGAAAGCCGATATATACTATTCCGATAACCGCAATGATTCTAAGATACATACTGCGGACTTGAACTATTTCAGACAATGCTGGCAAACTCAAGTTCTCTGTTTTAATATTGTTGTAGTCACGTAAAACTATTGTGAAGCCTGGTTTTCACTAGCGATGGAAGCAGAAGCGGAAGCAGAACGGAAGTGTAATAAAGTTATGAACTAGATCATAAGCGATGGGTGCAGAAGCAGTAGCGGAAGAAAAAAGAACTCTTCTGTTCTTTCCTTCTCCACCTTCGTTGAGCTTCCGTCTCCGTTTCTCGATTTTCAAAGGAACGGAACTGTCCTTACGTATCTTTTTGTTGGTGCAAATCAGGCTTTAGAATATCTATGCATGAAATGGCACAAAATTAGCCAGCATTTAGAGCAGGGAACCACGCTTTAGTGAAACCCCTTTTCACACTCGTTACTGCAACGTGGGGAGGAGGGAAGGGCAGAAGTTGAGGATCACAGCTTTTAAAATTGTATCATAACACGTAACACGTAACATTTGTAGTATATAATTTTTGTTTTTCCTCCTTTTTTTCTTGCGTATTTTCAAGTATTCCTAATGCACACCCATGCACGATATAATATAGTTTGCCTATGACTGAGCGCTTCGTATTAAAGAAGTATATTCTACGTAGAAATGTTCATGTTTCCTTAAAACAGTAACCAAGAATGTATTAGAAACTTTGGAAATGGTGGTTGCAACTGGTAATATCTATTGTACCGGTTATAAACTAAGTGTTCATTTGTACAATCCAAAATAGCATTGTCCGTTCTTGTACTAAATGCGTTTAGTTCGTCTGGACTTTAATTCCTCTGCAACATAATGCGTCTAGTGTAAAGACGGGCGAATTATAAGATGAACTATCAAACGAACTAACTTTGTCATCCGTGCTGCGGGCTAGCAAATTAGGTCTGACACTAATATATAGTACTTTGGCGTTATTGCTGCTGGCTTCAAGCCACATAGACATAGTTTTTTTATTTAGTTCGTCTGGTGTACGTATTTAGACTTAACATATGCAGACGCATTAGACTAAATAGTGTAGTGCGTCTTGATAAACGTCTTCAGTAATAGACGCACTAAATCTTCTACGAGGCGAACTGAGAGACGCATTAAATGACAAACCAAAATCTTTGCACGATGCCACCTAGACGAATTAAACGTAGTAGTATAAAAACGGCCATCGTTTGGAATATGACCCTGTAATTAATTGTCAGCATGAGACGCGCAATAGCGCGAAAACAAAATGAAACAGCATTTTGCGTTCCTGCCGATTGTAGCAAGAAAAGGCAAACACTGATAATGCTTATTGTTTCCTGCCAGAAACATTTCCTTCGAGAGACCCGTTCTATTTCTATTTCCAACCTAAAAATGTCATTAAAAAGAAAATTAGCCCTGAGAAGCCCTGACATATCGTAGATCAATAGAATATGTCGCATGTGCTCATCTCTTATTCTAGTAATAATACCCTATAATTTGTCGTGTGCTGTAGCGCTAGTATCAGGCTCTGTCCACACGGGTGAAAACGCAAAAATATTTATGCGTTTTCATGTCCCGTCCACACGACCACGATGTCAATTTCACCGAAAACGGAACTTTTCGAAAATGGGTTCGAAAGTGGCATTCTTTGAAAACGCAATTATATCGCCTCCGTGTGGACAGACAAACGCAAACTTTCAAAAACGACAGCGTTTTCAAACGTTTGCCCGTCCACACGGAGATGATATAATTTCATTTCAAAGAATTCCGTTTTCGGTGAAATTGGCATAGTTGTCGTGTTGAGGGGACATGAAAACGCAAATAATTTTTTGCGTTGTCGAATGAAAACGGATCCGTGTGGATGAGCAATCCACACAGATACGTTTTCGAAAAGTTGCGTAGTTTCAAATATATCCGTCTCCGTGTGGACGGGACCTCAGGAATAGAAGCAGTATTGTGACACAATTACTTAGTTGCAATGATAGCAGGAATGGATTAGTGATACTACTGGATCACATTTATGTTGTTAATGCTGCGTTTTATGTATGGTATTGACATAGACAGTGAGATCACGTTCTTGTAAATGTGAATTGTACAGCTAGACAAACAAAACATTCCTGAAAATAAATATTAAAACAGTAACTGATCATCAGTTGTTTTCTATCAAATATTAACAAGCCAATAATCAATCAAGCCAGAGCTTTACAAAAGAGAACAAGCCTAACTGGAGCTAATTCCAGACCACTGAAGTAAAATAAAGAGCTGGTTGGTAATTAAACCTGTATCCATTAACCCTCGGACGGCGAAGGTATTTGTTGTAACATATTAGCCGAAGGGGGGCAGGGTCAATCGGACCCCCCACAAATGGATAAAGATAAAGACTTGGTATTTGGCATGCAATTAGCTTAGGGGTTATAATTTACTGAAACGTTTTTCACTGGATAGAGAACTATTGTTAATTATTGTTGCTTTGTCCGATAATTCAATATGTCGAAATTAGAAGTTCAGGTTTTCAGGCACAATAACGGAGTCAGTGTGACTATGATAGAATAACAAATGAGACCTTTTGTTAAAATAAATAGATACTATAAAATTAATGTATAAACAAACTAAAGGCGATCACTATGGCGTGTATTTCTTGTCAAAATTCAAGTTCGACATTCGTTATTCAAGTTCGACATTCGTTTTTCAAGTTTGCAACATTCGTTTTTCAGGTTTGTCACATTCGTTATTCAAGTTCGACGTTCGTTATTCAAGTTCGACATTCGTTATTCAAGTTCGACATTCGTTATTCAAGTTCGACATTCGTTATTCAAGTTCGACATTATTCAAGTTCAACATTCGTTTTTCAATGAGAATGGGCCCGACCGCGAACTTTGGCAAGGCGAGGAAACTGGGCATGCACTGACAGTCTGCGTAATCTTCATACTCTTCAGCAATTATGTCGGATCTAACAGCCAAAGATATTTTCTTGTCTAGGGTACAATCTCTTAATCAATTGCTGAACCACTGCGATGAGTTTGATGTAGGAAATATTGACAACTTGATTACGCGTTCTGGTATGTTATATTCCCATGCTGTTCGTCTTGCATCCGTTGACATGGATATGGTCGGGGAAAGTACGATTAGGAAGTTAAGAAGCGTCGTGGATTTGCTGCAAAGCATAGAAGATGAATGCATTTCTTTTCAAGCAGCTCAAGAACACTCTGGTTTACCCGGAAGACCTAAATTTCATATCACTGAAAAATAGCGTATCGTACCTGGTTGACAATGGATTAAAAGCTGTTGACATGGCTGTTATGTTTGGAGTGTAAGAGGCCACTGTCCACAGACGCTTGAAAGATTTCAACATAAATATCTCTCTGTCTTTTACAAAGATTGACGATAAAACACTGGATAACATAATCCAGAATATCAAGGTGGAGGCACCAAATTCTGGACTTATTAGGGGAGTGAAGTTTTGTTAATTTATGCACCGTACCTTTTATTAACCCTACTCCTACCTGGGCCGGGCTTTTTTAGCCTCATGTGGACCGGAGGGGGGGAGGGGGGTTTGCTCCCCCCTCTTTAACTCCCATGTTATAAACGTTAGCATCAACATACTTGAAATTTGTTTCAGCAATACTTATAAGGGGACGACTTTTCTTGGGTGAGGGTTGATAAAAGAATATCTACTGCAAGCCAACACAAATAGAAAAATTCCACAAAACTAAGTTCTTAATTGAAACCCCAGTATTTTAAGGAAGTAAAATTCCTGCAGCGTTTCAGAAAAACAAAAAACAAATCTTGCACTGACAAGATCACCCCACCCTCCCCAAGAAACGTCTAATGGTCGGTCCCTAATCAGCGTAGATAATATACCGTACCATCACACCGAGAACACGCCGAGTCGTGCTTGTACCCAGTCTCCACTCATGTTTGCTGTAATCCGCTGATTATAGGCCTTATAAGTATCACTGAAACAAACATTACATAGTGCATTGGAAATATTAAACAAGCTGCCTCTGGGCTCTTATCTTCTCAATTAGCCCTTGTGCTTACTCAACACAATCTCTTGCATGTCATTATAACACAGGCATGTTCTGATGTAGTAACATTTCAAATATTACAGTCAAATTAGTAAACCTAACTGCCCTCATGGAATGGGTTTCACATGGAATATTGAATCTAAAGTAAACACAAAGGTCGATTTGTACAACGACTTTTCACAATTTACACATTTTACTGTCAGTATCAAATTCTCATCAGGCATAGGGATTAGCAGTTTAAAGTGGCATGTAATTCCCTCAAACTCTTAATGTTAGAATATGGCATAGTTATAGGTAACAGTTGGCCCCTCAGTCCCTGAACAATATATTTATATTATAATTCTTAAATGCTCATCCAACAATGAAGCCTCCGCAGTTTTGGACAACTTCAAAGAGGCTGTTTTGAAATATGGTTTACCATCGAGGGTTCGCAGTGACAAAGGTGGAGAAAATGTGGAGGTGTCACTGTTTATGCTTTCGCACCCAGACAGAGGCCCTGGCAGGGGAAGCATGATAACAGGCAAAAGTGTACACAACCAAAGAATCGAGAGGCTGTGGAGAGATGTATATTATCAAGTAACTTGTTAACGTTTATTTTATAACCTCTTCTACCATATAGAAGATTGTGAGGCGCTTGACACAGATAATGACATTCACATTTTCTCCCTTCACTTTGTTTTCTTACCTCGAATCAACAATGCTTTAGACAGATTTGTTGCAGCCTGGAACTGTCATGGTGTTTCAGATGCTAGTAACCTAACATCAGTACAGTTATGGATGCTGGGTATGAACAGTGTGGTTCATTCCAACCTTACAGTTGCAAGGGAAACATTTGCTGAGGAAACTGACTTGACTTCCATTTATTTGCTCAAAAGCGGACAATTAGGAGGGGAGTATGCATTTTTGTACATTAATTTTTATACCTATGCTATTTGATGGGTGGTGAAGTGTAAACCATGTTCTCGTGTTTGATAAACTAATTCAGACTACCTTAGGGTTACTATTTATAGCGACTATTAAATTTAGCGATTTATCCTGAGAAAGATTTGGCGACTACTAAATTTAACGATTTTCCGAAAATTTAAAAATTAGCAAGAGATATCGTGTTGACTTTTTAATGAACATAGCCAAGCTGAAAATATATGTTAAAAGAACAAAGTCACTTGAAAATTAAATGAACATTATCACTGGAAAGAACAAAATTAATTGAAATGTCAGAAAAGGGTCCGTGATTTGTTACCAGCACCCATTAAAACGTCCCAGTCGACTACATTTAATTGTGTTTCCCTTTTTTGGGGGGGTAGTAAATTTTGCAATTTTCGTCCACTGACTCGCTAAATTCGCTAAATTTAGTAGCCGCTAACAATAGTAACCTTAAGGTATTTCCAAACCAAAATCGATCGAAAGTAATAGAAAAGAAATGGACTGCTACCTGCTGAAGATCTTTAAGTCACAATATTTTCATTTAGTATGAAACCTATCGTATTGACTGGAATCAATGGACCTCTTCCGTGCAATGAATGGGACGGTGAAGAGATGGAAGAAACAGTAAGGGTTCCTACAGTAAACTGCCCGCTCCATGAACCTGATTTAGAACGCCTCCAGACCTTGGTGAATCCATTGGATAACAGTGATTGTTACGGTATTGATCTGTACATGAGGACAGTGTCCTTCATACAAAGCTGCCTTTGAATGACATACTGCACTCTGGTACAAATAATAGAAGTGTGGAAACTTGGAAGTGCACTAGTATTACAAAGAAGGCAGTTCGAATTTATGTTTATATACAAGTACCAGAACTATAATCTGCTACCTCAGACAAACAGGACCATCTCTTTATCACTAATTATTTATTAGTTAGTCATACATACTGTAGTACTTTGTAAATGTTATCAGTATACACAGGCAGTCATACAGGTTTGCTTGGCATGATACTCTGAGACACTACCACAAAAGGGAACAGAACAAGTACAACAATTTTTGTATTATTTTCTTCAAACTATTCTCTCTGTATAACTTTAACATGTTTCAAAATAACATCCAGTAACCTCTCGGGGAAAATAGTTTTCCAAAGGATCATATTTTCATGAAAACTACTTTTGACAAATGGAATTCGGGACCAGCCATCATTGCAGATAATTTCTGGGGTTTATATAAATGCCTCCCTCCATCTCACGTGGCACAGATGACACCTCATTGCGAACAGATGACATGTTATTGCAAGTTGGTTTTATCTACTGATTTACAGTTTAGTTTCACGTTTTGTAGTGCGAGAAGACAACTAATATTTAGTGATAACGGAAAAAAAATCCAAACATATGTTGTGGGTTTACTCGCTTCTTGAACAAATGCCCATGTCCAAATAAATACCTCTACTCAAATAAATGCCCCTCCTAACTTTGTTAAAAAATGTAATAAATGCCCAGGGTGTTTATTCGGAATAATAGGGTAATTGAGGAAATACCTGAGAGGAAATATGGTAAAAGCTCTTCCAAATAAGCCCCTCCGTGTATAAGCCCACAACCATAAACTTCCATATGTACAAAATCTCTATAAAATCCAAGGAAAAAGCCTTTTGACCAGTATAAACCCATGGTATTATTATAATATCAGAATTTTATGGTATTTCTTCATGTTCAACAAAACTATGGGATATGCACATAGTGAAACTGGGCCATTCCATATTATATACACCCCACCCTATTGAGTAACCTGAAAAACCTAGGGGGAGGGAGGGAAGGGAGAGTAACTAAAGAAATATCCAGAAGGAGTCTAACAAAATATCCAAGGGGAGGAGTCCTAGATTTGTAATATAGTGTAAAACTAGGGTGGGGGGGGGAGGGGGTCAGAGGCCATTTCTGTAGTTATGCATGGTGTACATGTCAGTTCAGTTACCACTTCTTCAAGAACGTTCTTACATTTTGCCAGCGTAGACTGCATATTTTCAGGTT
>JAOBYG010038449.1:0-12232 GCA_025403545.1 Epizoanthus stellaris | reverse complement strand
AGAAATAAGGCGAAAATAAAATGAGTGTCTTTATCCTCTGATATAAACACTCATTTTTCCATCTGTTAGCCAATCAGGGCGCGCGTTATATCTACCCTATTTTATAACACAGTTTATAGACACAAGCAGCCGTTCTATATTGCTTTTATAAAATAGGAATAAGACGAAGTTAAAATGAGTGTCTTTATTCTCTGATATAAACACTCATTTTGCCATCTGTTAGCCAATCAGAGCGCGCATTATATCTACCCTATTTTATAAACCAGTGTATGAATGAAAGAAAGAAAAAAATTGTTGCCCTGAGCGGGAATTGAATCTACATCCCCTGGTTACTATGATCAATTGTGACGACACTACTCTATCAAGACGACCATGCTGACAATACAAGCACCTTTTAGTGTGAGTGATCGCGGGTACGGGCTTCAAATCTTATAAATATTTTGATAATATGTAGCACAGGGAACCCACAACATGTGGGTTCCCTGTGTATGTAGGTGGACTAGAGACGCTTCCCATTTAGCCAAATTTTCAACTACAAATAGAAAAGCATTTTAAACCTGTCAGAAAGGACGGAATGGGACGTGTTCCATTTCAGTGTACCAATTCTGATCCTGCAATCTGATTGGCAGCTCAAGGAGCTCCATGGCGTAAGCGCTGGCGTATGGTTCAGAATAGAACTGACTTTAGTGCAGATGGAAAGCGCAATTCCATTCCAACCGATTCGAACGGGAGAAGCGGAATACTTCTGGAAGTTGTCCGTTGGTTCCGGGAAATTTCTCCCGGACGGCGCTTTTCATTTCCCCCTTCTAGCCAGTCTAACCGAAGAATGTGGCTAGATGGAAAGCGTTCCGTAAGTTTCTCTCCTCTCAGCTCCTTACCTGAGACCGTGACATACCGGAAGTAAAAGTGACCTGATATGTGGTTACCCAGGCCTCCTCGGTAGGACATCCTTGTATAGCGACTGAGGTCACTAAGCTTTTCTCGTTTAACGTTACCGTAAGAGACGAGTTTGCACTGAGGGGACACCAACATCCTCTTGAGATGCCTTGTGACTGACTGTAGAGTCTGCCATATTTACTGTGGTAGGCAGATTCCCTGGGGGTTCCGCTGATGCTCGAGTCAGGTATGGCTCCCGATTCCATCCCAAGTGCCAGAGGAGTACCTTTAATTTGTTTACATTACATGAAATGGGAAAAAAACTTTGCAAACAATAACATACGCGTCAGGTATTTTATTTTATTTTATATTTTATTTCTTTTTCTGCAATCGTTGTCCTAACTACTACCGGGAATACATAAGTCAATATTGATCGATTTTTGATAAGTATAGCAACTCCAGACTCGTTTAGTCTCCATACTATTTCTGAAGTACCAGCACTCATCCTTGTATATTTTCTACTTCTGTTTATTTATATTGTATATATATTGTAAATCTGAGTGTAAAATAAAGAATTGTTGTTGTTGTTGTTGTTGTTAATACTTCAATCATTTCGTTAAAAAGAAATCCATTATTTTTTGGAACTGTTGTCAGCAACCAAATGTTTTGTTGCCGGAATAACCACAAGACGTGAACTTTGACAAGAGCTTGAGGATGACTGCATGAAAAGCATATTTTTTAGCATTAGTTTACAATACACCATCAATTGCATGAATCATATGAATTGCACTGCTTCGTACGCTTTAGAGTTTGCGACTTTTATATTAAGTTCCAGTACTGAAATAAAAGATCCGACAACAATTTCAAGAAACTCAGACTTTAAAGTGTACGTTTACGAATACATGACAAAGGTCTGTTAAATATAATAAAAGATACTTTCTTTCCGTCTGTTTACCTGTCTGTTTCTCCGTATGTACGTGTATACGTATCGGTAAAATCTGAGCGTTTCTTAGCAGAACATAACATGTATTGCGGAAATGTTTTTCATATGTGAAGCACCATACGCTCTCCACTTTATTCTTACTTCATATACAGTAACATCCTGCCTTAGATAAGCCCTAGGCGTATACAAGTTGGTAATGAGTCTTGAGGGGGCTTATTACGAGATTGGACGCTGGTAGTTTCTAAATGATAGATGTTCTTCGTCGCCGAGCAGGCCAAATAATGGGCGGATATGGTGAGTTGGTATGGTAAGGTTTTTTGCCTTTAGGGTTGAATATTTGAACTGAAGTTTCAAGTGCTAGCCCTTCGTTGGAGCAAAATATTATTACCAGGGTGGTTGCGAAAAAGAAGATTCTGGAATGTGTTAATACAATATTAACATAAGTTAACAACCAAACACTTTGTAACTGTTTTTATCCAGCTCATTCCCCTGTAATTGTTGCAGGACAGTAAGACAAAAAACTGCTTCGTTCTATATAGCTGCATCCAGGATTAATTTCTTAAGTTTTCTAAGTTGTCAAACGTAAATTTCTGTGCTCAGATCACAAGCGAGAGGAAATTAAGGTGGTGATGGTGGTGTTGGAGGTGTAAGGGGTGGGGGTTATATTCGGGAGATATTTTAAAAAAATACTCGGAAGGGATTCTCTTGACCTGTTGCCAGACGAATGAATCTATATAACAGCGGGCTTAAAACTGACGATTTTCAGTATACGTAGTCTTAAACTAGACGAGTAAATGCGATAAGACGTACCCAGTATGTTGATTTTCTTCTCACCGACTTGATCTTGTAAATATCTTGCCCCTGTCAAAGTAGAATAACAAAATGAAACCCATAGCAGAATAAAACGTGTTGCAGTTCGCGCATTCTAAAATCACGTAAACAAATCTCTCTCACGTGAAACATTGCATGCATGCTGGTCTTGCACTAGCTTGTCTGAAACTTCCGGAACAATATTAGAATATAGAAATGCCATATCAATGCAATATTTCTGATTACTCTTGCCGGAAATCGCCTGCATTCTTTTCATTTCTGTTCAAAAACAAAACGAGGAAGGTAGGTTTATTTTATGTACAATTTTAGTTGAAAAGAGCAGAATTAAGACACCTTTGTTTCTGTAATACTTTTAAGGTCTCTCTTTACCATATTTTCACTGTAGAGTGTGTTACTTACGGCAAGTATATTTTTATTAAAAATGTGTGAATACAAGCATCGTGAAAATTCACTTTTCAATCTCTTTCTCTCTTTTTCTTTACAATTTTGCGCAGAGCAAATGACTTTTTCATTTTTTTCAGTTCCTGCAATTTTTCTAAATTCTTTCACTCGCCCAGGTAATCACGTGATCATCGAGCAGCTTCGGTTTGGTTCTGGCTCTGTCATGCAAATCAATTAATTTCAAACATGAAGGTGTCTTGCACATCTTGGAATGCTGAATTTTATTTTCGTAAAAGGTTGGTTTCAATTCGTTCAATGCCTTTCCAGCTTTTGCGCCAACAATTTTACAGCTACGTGTATTACTATTATATTGTTATGATAATTCTCATTCTCATTATTATTATCATTACTATTACAAACCTCCAAGTTCTTGATACACTTCCACTCTTATAGCACTGCCTGTTGTCGATTGCTTTGGGTAAAATCGAATCAACCTCATTTGAATTGGCTGCGGTAGTATATGTTTAACAACAGTGTTTCGATCCTTGTTGCCGACAAAACTCTCCTGCAAGGAACATATAATAAGATTGTAATAAATCTTGTAAGTGTTAATTATCTTCAACATGTAGATTTCATTCAAGTGCACTAACTTCGTGCATTCTATATTTCAAGAGAGTTTTGGTTTACAAACAACTCATGAGATTTTCGCTCTCTGATTGGCTGATGGCCTTTGGGAATACAAAGACATAGCGCGGTAGATGGAAATACTCTCTTGTCGTGAAGCCTCGTTCTGCATGAATATTTTGGTATCTCGTTGTTAAAAACCAATTTACAATAGTTTACAGTAGTAATTAAATTATTTCTCGTCTTATTACCTATTCTGTTTGTTTTGGACTGTTTTGTCATTTATTAAAATGACCGAAATTTGTTGTGGATACATTTGGGCTTCGCAACATGCAATCCAAAACAATATTGACCATGTTATGACGCAAAATGTGGTAATTATACAGATAATGTATACTAACCACGGAGAACTATCGTAAATTTGTTACAGAGCATTAACAAGGCCGCATTATCGTACAGTATGGTAACAAATCGATTAAATTGGAATTGTAATTTTAAACTCATGAGCTTTCTGGGGTTTTCTGGGACGGGAGAGGGGGGGGGAAAGCTCAAAGTGCCCTGCCTCTGTATCTCCAAATTATGAATAATATAGACACCAAATTTGGAGTGATAATTAACTAGGACAAACCCAAACTTTTGATAATTAGTAACATCACCTGTGACGTTGTATGGTATCATAAATCTATCATCTTGGATTTCTTGGCCGCCATCTTGGATTTTCTAAAGATGCTAAAAGTTGTCTTAATTGACTTAAAATTGTGTAAAAGTTGTAAAATGGACTTCAGCGATCTCTAATTGTAATATTAAAGCAAAACACATTCGAAAATAATCAGTTTGATTTGAAAAAGGTCAACCAATATTTGGTCACCATGGTTACAAGTTAATTAGTGAGTACTTGATGAGCACATCAAAATGTTCCTTGATACATTTTAGGAAACGTCACCAAATTTGAGAGTTGAAGATTGAACGGTTCTTAAGTTAGAAAGGTGTGAAAATGGGGAGAACTTTAATCCCCCCCTTTCACTTCCCCCCTCCTCCCAGTCTGAATAGGGTTAAAGGAATATTTTTTCTTGCTGTACGTGAATTGAAAGTAAGTTTTTGGGTTTATTCAAAACATCTGACCTAAACTGAAGAGAATGAAAACATCACAGTCCGATTTTGAACTACACCCATCCATCTCAGGGAAGAGGAGGTACGTTTGAATTTCCTGTTTTACCACTTTCGCTATTTCATCAGTAGATACTAAATCTCATTGACCTGGATTTGGGACGGTACCTATGCCATATAAATATTATATAATGGCTCACATAGAGAAAAATCCAAGGGATGGGAATTGGACTCCTTTTCCCCGTACAGTGCCCCTTAGAACTTCATACCTTTGTAATGTCATGCTCCCGGTACACGTACCACTGCTGATCAGTTATACCAAACTGGATTTCATACGCTTCCGCCCAACGATCCGCCAAGTGGGATCCCTGTGTTGCTATGACTTTGACCCTAGCAATATCTCCCATCATCACTTGCAAGTATTCACCGCTAAATCCTTTTGTGAGAGCATGAAGCCTCGCTAGATGAGGTTCATAGCCAGATGTTTCATTCTCAGTCGACATCTGCCAATCCTTTATGATACCACTTTGAATTCCTAGTGGCTTCACACGTACTGTGTGCAAAATTGAAATTGTACCAGATCGATAAGTTAAAGGACAACAACTCTCATTTGAAACTGTTATAAATAAGATAATACATGTCAACGTTTCAGACTGAACACGAATCATTTGATTCAGCTTCGTTTTGGGTGAGTGTGTGGATAGCTATAAATGTGGCCTAACTTGGCCTATCAGCCGCCATTTTGAAAGACAGTGAGGTCGCATATAGCAGAGCTCCATATCAGAATATTCGGTTTCATGTGCCAAAAAAATAGCGCTCTCTTCAAATGACGTCCTGTGTTTATCCGCAAATCTATCCCATCATGCACCGCAACTCCGCAATGAGTTGCTACGCCTTCTATAGGTTGTAACATGCCGCTTGCTCACTTTTTCCGTATTTCAATCTCATATTTCTTTGCGGTTAATCAATTTTTCGCAGTGGTTGAGAGCGCTATTCAAACACAGTTCATGCATAGTTCAATTTATAAATTACAAGACACTATAAACTTTTAAACTTGTAAATATCGACAGTATTAGAAAACTGTGGCACGCCATATGTGACGTCATATCTATCAAAATGGCCGCCCTCGGAGCCAAAGTTCCAACCGTTACACACTCAGCCAAAATAAAACTTAACGAAATGAAACATGTTCTTTTTAAATGGTGATGGTTATTTCTTAATTTAACACAAATTTCAGAAAGAGCGTTGTTCCCCTTTAAGTATTTTTGTAGATAAGAGATAAGTTTACAAGACTAGCAGCAACTAGTAGTCGTTGTTTGGAGACGTATTGCTCTCAACTTTGATTTTACTGCACGCGGGCGGGTTTGGAAACAAATCAACGTTGGCAATACATTGATATACCGTCAATTTGAAACAGTTACAGCCCTTTAGACCAGTTTTTGTCTGATAACAATTTTACACATGTCTTCTTCTATTTGTGTGAAGTAAACATGAGAAAATTGCACTGGTTTCAGTATGAGCTAGTATGGGTATGTTTGGCGATAATTCAGTTGTGCATGCTCAAAAGTAAGTTCAAATGGGTTGGCTCGTACTCCCTTTGACCGTCAGCGTTCGCAATAGTAATAACAATAATAATAATAAAATAATAATAATAATATTAATAATAAATAAAACGTTTATTGCCATATATCCATATTTGCCCATTTTGGTCCAATAACCAATGTCTCGGATGTACTATGCAGTCAATTTAAAAAAAGACAATTCTTAATGTGTTGGTAATTTGACTGACGACCACCGTTTACCCTATTCAGACTGAGGGGGCTGAAAGTGCCCGCACCGATTTCAAACTATTATAACCAAAGAAGCATTTAAGATATAATGATGAAACTTTATGACTTTTCCTAAAATATATTGAGGAACATTTTGGTGTGGCAAACGTATTGATATGGTGTAATCTGTTTCCATGACAACCATGTTTTGAGTGACAGATCTGGCTAAATTTAAGAACTTAAGAACTTAAGAACTTTTCTTTGAATGGAATTTTATGGGGATTTTTTTCTTTAATCATAGTTTCTGTTACCCAAAGTTCATTTTTAAACTTTTCGATATCTGAATCAACTAAGACAATTTTCTGACGTCACTGACAAATCCAAGATGGCGGATTTATGACGTCATAATTGAAATTTCTAATTACCATTAGATTGGTAATTGGCTAATTAATTTGTATACCAACTTTCGTTTCCATATCTCTAATAGTTTGGGAGTTACATGCCGCGGGCACTTTCAGCCCCCCCCCCCCAGTCAGAGGAACTCCAAAAACGTCCAGTCTGAATAGGGTGATAAACTGAAATTACACTGACCTTTGTATGGTACATAGCTAAACAAGTATGTCTGCTTTCCTGTGGTCAGCTTGCTTTCTCTGACCCAGTCCATCTTGTCCCATCCTTTATACCCCAACAGAGCGTATGACGCGCCTTGCTCTAGCTCAGGGCTAATGGCGCCTACAGTTTTCAATGCTGCTATCAGTTCTGCAGACTGAACTGTGCCCGTAGAGTGAACCGCAATAAGTACCATTGTGTCGTATGGAATATCCCGAATGTAATCAACGAATGTCTGATTAGCGCTGGCGTCACAACATGTGTCAAAAACTCTCGAATCCAGGAATTCTTCTGTTAAATACAAACTGTTGTTAGCATTTGCCTATATGAAATTAATCTAATAACAATAAAGGTGCAACAAAGACGCAACCTTTATTTGACCGAAAAGCTTTTGATTGCAAGTGGCAACAAGCGTTCGCTTCTGAACAAAAGATCAGAATTCACTTCAAAGTGCCGCCATGAGAAAAAATTCTACCTCGCGAATTTCAACAAGGAAATTACTTAATTAGCACATCTATAAGCAACTTACACCCTGTTATATAAGTGAATGTGCTATGAATATTTACTTAGCAGCAACAGCTGGGGTTCTTCTAACTATAATCTGGTTCAAACTATGGGATTGATGAACTAAAAGTTGATATGTTATGTTTTTCACCGTGAGGGTGAAATTTTTGAGCTGACATTTCGTGCGCTTAAAGTTCTTCGTGAGAGCAAAAGCGAAGGGCTAGCGCTCGGCGAAAAGTCAGCTTAAACCTCTCACCCTCACGGCGAAAAACATAACATATCAACTTTTAGTAGATCAATCCCAACATTTGGCCTACTCGCCGACGTATAAAACCTAGTTTTTATAAACACAAGTCTACCAGAGTATAATCTAGTTCGCTCTGCACACACAGCATTAAGCAGTTTCATATCATTTTAGACACCACAAAGAGTAATGATATAATAACAACAATAATAATGATGACAATAATAATAATAATAATAATAACTGAAAATTATAGAGTAAATGTTCACATGCACTTACCCTGGGTGCCAGAGGTTAGACCCGCTCAAGCGGCGGAGAGAATAAAAAGCAGAGGCCGAAGGCCGACGTCGCGAGTCTAACCTCTGGACCGGACGACGCTTAATCTAATTTCCATGCAGAAATGATAGACAGCCCGGATCTCTGTTGGAGGTCAAATTCGATGTGTTTGGCATTTTATTATCCAATGAAAATAATGCGGCTTTTGGTAATACAAACACTCGTCTTACACCTCTAGACACTCTTTAATCTTGTAATTTATATAATAGTGATCTCAAGTAACACAATTCACAAAGCATGAATGTTTACGTTACGTTTGCAGAGAAAGGCATTTCGCAGGAATCGGCGCTGTGGAAAATGTAATCTAGAAAATTATATACGTTCTTGAACGTGGTTACCATATGACTCGAGGAATAACTGTTCGAACTCCTATCAAGTCGGTTAGATATCGATCTTCATCAAATGATGTCTGTCGCGTGTTTTTTCGTGGGCCTAACAGCAAAGTCGAACGACTCACCAAGGTCGTCACGGGACAGAAAAATATCTTTACTTCAGAAGCCGCCAAGAAACTCGGAGCAGTTATCGGGATTGTCATTAAAGAAGAGACCTGTTTATCTTCTCGGATCTGATCTGCTTGCTACAAAGAAGTACAAAAACTTTTCGGATTACAACGTAGTATCGAGTCACTGCGACAAAAATATGAACGAGCTGTCGATCGAACGAGCTCACTCCAAATAACACAGAAGGTCAGGGAGAAAAGGTGCTTCACGACTTTGCACCTTGTCAATAATTAATTGAAGAGAACCATAAAAATAAACGCTTAGCATCTCAGCCAATCACACAACAAGTAATATTAGGCAACCAATCAGCGTGAACATTCTATTTCAGAATGTAAAACACCTTAAACAATGGCGGCTAGATCAGAGAAAGCGTCGACCGGTCCAGAGGATAGACTCGCGTTCGGCCTACGGCCTCAGGCTTCACAACGTCGGCCTTCGGCCTCTGCTTTTTATTCTCTCCGCCGCTTGAGCGGGTCTAACGTCTGGCACACAGGGTAACATGCACTGTATCACAATGATCAAACTAGTTCATTAGTTAATTATTAAAATGTTTATCAAATAATAATATTTTCAAATTAATTTTATTGTGGTTGGTAGTTTTTCTACAATCTTTGTGTAGAGTCAGTTTGTCCCTTTAAACACCTTACAAAGCTTGTACCACTTACCTAACGTGTGGTGGTATTTTACATAACACATTACCAAACATTTTATTTTCATTATACGTAGATACTTATACATGGACGGCACTCTTCCTAACAGGCACAGAAATTCGAACATTCTATTTTATGATTGAACACCAATATTGTACAACACCGGTTGAAGATTTGTATTTATGATGTTTCCCACATCAGTCTGTTACAAAACAATCTGCTTGGCTTATAAGTCGTTCTTCAACCCCGTATGAAGTAAACACTGGCGGAAGTTATTACTTGCTCGATATATATCAATAAAGGGAAGGTTCTCGGCTAATTAAAAAGGAACCCAAAACAGTGTTGTAAAGGCTCCATTAAAATTAGCCGACAAATAAGGATACTTTCTTCTTCTTACTTATTGTTATAACTGTTACTTAACTGTTACACTGAGGTGTCGCTGATGACAGAGTTGTTCATACATGGCTAGTATGCACGTGTTTACGTATCTAAGTATAGATCCGAGATGGCGCTGATGACAGAGTTGTTCATACATGGCTAGTCTGCATGCGTTTACGTATCTAAGTATAGATCTGAGGTGTCGCTGATGACAGAGATATTCATACATGGCTAGTCTGCACATGTTTACGTATCTAAGTATAGATCTGAGGTGTCACTGATGACAGAGTTATTCATACATGGCTAGTCTGCACATGTTTACGTATCTAAGTATAGATCTGAGGTGTCGCTGATGACAGAGTTATTCATACATGGCTAGTCTGCACGTGTTTACGTATCTAAGTAAAGATCCGAGATGGCGCTGATGACAGAGTTGTTCATACATGGCTAGTCTGCATGTGTTTACGTATCTAAGTATAGATCTGAGGTGTCGCTGAAGACAGAGTTCTTCATACATGGCTAGTCTGCACGTGTTTACGTATCTAAGTATAGCTCTGAGGTGTCACTGATGACAGAGTTATTCATACATGGCTAGTCTGCACGGGTTTACGTATCTAAGTATAGATCTGAGGTGTCACTGATGACAGAGTTGATCATACATGGCTAGTCTGCACGTGTTTACGTATCTAAGTATAGATCTGAGGTGTCGCTGATGACAGAGCTATTCATACATGGCTAGTCTGCACGTCTTTACGTATCTAAGTAGAGATCTGAGGTGTCGCTGATGACAGAGTTGTTCATACATTGCTAGTCTGCACGTGTTTACGTATCTAAACATAGTTTTACAACGCACGGGAGAGCGTAGTTAAGCAAGCACATTCAGTCAGCGCAGTAGCCAGATCGAAAGCGTGACCGAGGCAAAGTGAACGAGTGCCGAAGGTGCCAGGTACTAGGGGGGTTGGGTTATCGTAAATAGCATTCCCTGGAGTTTGAGGGCACTAACCAAGGGAACTGTCTCGTTTTCGTCCTGGTAGATTGGTCACAAGAAGGGGATTGAGACGTTTTGACTGAGGTTTGCTTCTTAGTAGCTACGAGCCTGACATTCCCTTTAAGGTATCAGGATAGGTTTTGATATACAGTCAGTTTTTATTCAATAGGGCGCTAGAGTTTTATTTAACCACAACAAAATTACCATAAACTCTCGAAAATATGTCTGTGGACGTATCTTTGCTCATTCCTCCTATTTTATAGGGATTTGGTATGGACTTTTGTTCTAACTGGGCTTATACACGAGGGGTCTTATTTTTGAGAGTTTACGGTATAAATTTCCTGAAGCCTAGTAAATTCTGCACCTAATGACGGTTTAAAAGATCTCATAGTTTCAGGAAGAACAATTCGCGAAGACGGCGTCTAAACTCAAAAAGTATTTAACCTATCATCACGGCATTTGGCCTGTTTAAAAGAACAAACAATGAACTTGAAAACCGTGCAAGAGTTTCAGTTATTAACGCTTTGTTATTATTTTATCATTTCTCAAAGTTATAGTAGTTATTGAAAAGTGCAAATGGAAACATAAACTTTATTATTTCCAAAATTAGCAAACATTTTGAGAAACCCTGGCATGGTTTTCAAGTTCACTGTTTGCTCTTTCAAACAGGCTTCGATAGTTAAATACTTTTTGTTGAGAATATGGTGTTTGTTGGATTCCGAATTTACTAGGCTTTAAGAAAATATATACTTTTCAGTATTGGGTTTCAATAAAACCTTGGTGTGCTGATACCTTCAATATAGTAACTGCCTAATCACACCAAACTTTTCAGACGAATCTGGGAGTTTAAACCAAAACCCTGCAACTGTCTTTCAGAGAGTACGCACCGAGCTACGTACGGCAAGTAGAAAGTGCCGACTTTGTAACTATGTGTTTAGCAGACCCCACATAATATGGGAATCACAAGACGCCACTTACTTGTTTCATAGTTAAGAAGAACAATGTTGTGTCCTCGTTCTATCTTCGCGTATTGTTTTCTTCTAACGTGTATCCGCGCTTCTTTAGACTGTATGTGTACATAAGTCTTCCATTCTATGATAAGAAAATAGAAGAGATTTAGCGATTTGAAGGAAGCTGAAAGTAGGTAAACAAACACAGATGAACGGACAACTAGAAGACTTCAACACGACATTTTGGTGCAAATGCAACACGATAGCTGAAAACACCAAAGCATATATTTTGTAAAAGTTATAACCATTCGGAGCTTAATAAGCTACAACTCAATCATTTCTGTAATCAGTCAAACGCTCTTGCAGCAAAATTGAGAAATCTAGCTACAGTTGCTAGCCAGCTCCAAAGCCAGAATTAACCAGAGCCAGAGATCAGACAAAGCCGGAGCAAGAGCCAGAGCCAGGGCCAGAGCCAGAGCCAGAGCCAGAGCCAGAGCCAGAGCCAGAGCCAGAGCCAGAGCCAGAGCCAGAGCCAGAGCCAG
>JAOBYG010038338.1:0-12232 GCA_025403545.1 Epizoanthus stellaris | reverse complement strand
TATTTCTTCTTACGAATTCTGCAACTCGCCACTCCCCCCCCCCCTCCTCCACGCACACACACACTCATCAACGTACACACAATGCGATGGCCTAGCATCCCATCCAGGGGGGAGTAGTAATATTCTCAGGCACTCATGCTACAGAAACCAGAGTTAAGGGCAGGGTCTGATAAGCCACATTGGCTTCTTCAGTCTTTGATTGTAGCAGAGTATACTTTGACCTTCTCTTGAAGTTATTGTGATCATTGACTGTTCAAGGCGCTTTTATTGAAGACTATACGCGTGCGTGGAGACCATATTTAGTGCCATTTCGTAGCTAACAGAGAGCGTAGTGATTAGTACTTCCATTCCCTAGTTGACACATTTTCCTATGCCCAACAGGACAAGACTGCAATCTAGCCTCAGGATGCGGTCTTGTAAAGTTTGATTGATGCTTCTATTGGCACTAGGCGTCTGAGTCGGCGCAGTGTTACTGCTTTTGTACATAAGCCTGGATAACATGTCTAATCATCAATGCCAGAAAGTCGTGAACCTGTGTTAGCAACAGCCACATTTGGGGGTTTACTGTTGAGGCACGCCGTGTTGAGACAGTTGAATTATACTTGGGTCTTCCGGCATGCTGTGAAACTAGTTATAAACCACTTCATTGGCTACAAGCTGAAATGCAAATGGCAACTCTTATCTTAGACCTTGTCAAAAACGAGTATTTCGACAAGATATAAAACAACAGTGAACAACAGTTATCCAACAATTATATATCCGGCATATTATCATCTAAATTTACCTGACAACTTCAATAAACTGTACTGTTGGTTAAGCAATATAAAACGGCTGCTTGTGTCTATAAACTGTGATATAAACACACCAGAAGTTGTACAAGTTCTACAACTTTCGGCGTGTTTATATCACAGTTTATAGAAACAAGCAGTCGTTTTATATTGCTTTTATAAAATAGAAAAAAGTCGAAGACAAAATGAGTGTCTTTATCGTCTGATATAAACACTCATTTCGCCATCTGTTAGCCAATCAGAGCGCGCGTTATATATACCCTATTTTATAATTAGCCTTAACACTTTGAATAGAGACAAGCCTCAGAGCGACTTGATCTCGGGCAATGGAGCTGGGTATATTCATGTCATTGAAATTGTAACATTTTCAGCGCTAAGGTTTAGTGGAAAGTTGCAGCTTATTATTCAAGACTACACTTGCACAGGATTGTTGCTAATCTCGGTCTAATGAAAGATTCTGACCATATGTACAATATATTGCATGTTTCACGCTAATATACAGGACCCAGTTCCTCAAAAGTCGATTAGCGCTAATCCAGGATTAAAATTGAAACCATCACTGGATTCTGTTCCCCCAAGAATAATTTAGACGGCAAATCATGGATTAGCATTTGGGTCAGTAATCCGTGTTTGACCAACACTTTTTTAAACCATTAATCCAGCATAATCCTGAGCTAATCAGCTTTAACATTCAAGTGTATTGCGCACAAATGAGTTCGGTGACCCCCATTTTTTATTGTTTTATTATTATTGGCATAAAAAAAGTTGTCAACAAACTTTGATGCCATCTTATTGTTATAAACATTTAAGGTGACGCCAAAATTTGGTGACAGAAATATTTTTGAAATTTCTCAAGTTTCGCCTTCTTATGCCAATATTAATAAAACAATAAAGATGGGGTTCACCGAACTCATTCTTTTGCGAAATACACTTGAATGTTAAAAACGCGGTGCATTTGATTACACAGAAAATGGAAAACAGTTACGAGCCACCTTAACTGGCAGTTGCATGTCATCGGCAAATCATGTCAAAGTGGTTACACTTGATACAGATTCTGTAAACCTTGCATAATTTTACTTCAGCCTATTATATAATATAAACTGCATGCAAGAATATGACAAATATCTAAACCAAATAATAATGCTAGGGCGTACTGTGTGTTGTAACGGATTAAAATATTACCACAGCTTCAGCTTTTACATTTCCAAAGCTGAAACAATTTCTTCATTTGTTGGCTCCAACTGTGCACTGTGCCATAACTGTCTCTAATGAGCCGCATCTCCTCCAGTCGCAGAGTTCTTTCCTTCCTTTTGACAAGCTCAATTATCTTCGCCCAGTCATTGGGATCATCTGATGGCACTACACAGGTTTGATAACCATTGACCACTTTCTTCAATGCTTCGGCTAAACCACAGTGCTTGGTGATAAGGAAGGGAACACTTGCTGACAGCGCCAGTAAGCCAAACAGGCCAAATCCCTCGGCGCGAGAGGGAACGAGTATCACACTTGCCTCACTAAACATACTGCGAAGATTCTCTGTATCTGCTGTGTAGCTTCGAACTCTAAGCTGTTGTCGTTTAATATTGGGATTCGTACTTCTGGCAAGTAGCTGATCTCGTAGTTTATCATGATTATCCTGGACAGCACTGACAAAAGACAGACGATAACCCTCTCCCAGCGTTGCAACGGCCGTAGCAGCAATGTCTAAGCCTTTGAGTTCAATGTCTTGAACGGCTCCTGGACTAAAGACAAACACATTGAATTTTCCGGAATCTTTCTCAAGTTGGTTGACATTGCAAAATCCTTCAAACAATCCAGGCGTTATTACTGCTAGTCTCTCCTCCTTTGAAGAAAGAGAAGGTCTGTAATAATCTTCCAAACCAGTACCAACTGCAACCACGTAATCAGCCTTACCACACATTTCTACTTCTCTGTGATGCAATTCTTCACTTTGCTGGCTACCCTCTTCTCTAAACGCACCCTCCTCCTCGTGTGCGACATGAACGAAGTGCACCCACTTGCACTGGGGAAACTTCTCTTGGACACAGTGGTATGCTGCCCTCCCAAGTTGCATTCCATGGCTGACAACAATGTGTGGGGGGCTGCTAAGGTTGCGTGGAGCAAAGTGAAGCCAGCGGAGTGGATCTGGTTCTCCTGGTACAGGTTCGGCAGTGACCAACTTGACCAGCTCTGTGTCTGGTTCTTCCTCCAAACCGACGTTACATTTGGGCAGGTAGCAATATAATTTCACACTTGGGTTACTCTTCTTCAGCTGCACTGCTATTTCTCTGCTCATTAGCGACACCTCGGTCTTGCAAGCCGTTCTCCAGCTGTCACGAATCAACAGAATATGACAATCTTTTGGCTCTTGCGAAGATGTGGGATGCTCAGTTATTCTGAAAAACTAACGAATAGTAAATAATTGACTATTGGAACTCGAAGAATACATACGCACACTTGTATAATATATACATACATATGCATACATTTTCTTATATAATTATACAGGCACGTATGTCTCCATGCGCATACCTGGTCTCTGTCCGTGTCTTTGTGTATACTTGTGTGTATATACTGTATGTGTCGAGGATCCGTTTTGATTTGTATCATTAATAATGTTAACCTTCATAGTTATTAATGGTTTCACATTGGAATGCAACACTTACATGGGAAAAGATTGGTTCGGCTTTGAAATTGTTTTTACAAACAAGTGCTCAGGATATCAGTGCTAACATAACTAGAACCCTCATGTCAAAGATATCATCTGCATCTGCATCTGATCATCTCACATGTTAACCTTTCATACTCACACTCACAGCATGTCCCAAAATCAACTAAATTCTTCTTGTAGATATGTTGGAAGGTGGATTCTTACTATCCCATCGACATCCGTCTGATTGCGCTAACTTGGACTCGTGCCCTCTTGTCAGTAAGTTTATACCTTTGTGCAGAACTTGTGTTCACACCCTCTTGTTCACCTTTGTTTGTTAGCCTATGTATTTTGAGTGTAACTTGTCGTACTTATCAACGCAGTAAAACCGGTTAAACCAGTTCAACCACTCAAATTGATCAGGCCAGTTGAACCGGCCAAACTAGTGAAACCAGTCGCGGAAGACTACTATAAAGGGGATTTTGAGCCCAAAGGGCCCATGACATTAAAGTGCTATACTTCGTAGCCATCGAATATCTATTCCACAAATGAATTAATCAACTTAACCTGTAACAGCAGACCTTGACTGAGTTTCAGTCGCATTCCTTATGTCGCAGAAGGGCACTCGAAATATAATCCAGCACCATCAAGGCGTCTGAACCTCACGTTACAGCAAGCCATGGATTCACAATTTTAACCCAACTGACAATTTTAGCTGTGCACTGAACCAACAAAAAATTGTCTTAGAATTAAGAATCGTGCTGTGTTATTAGTTTGCCTGCATTCTATATATTGCATGTGTGCAGGGAGAATCGGGTACAACTACTGGGGAAAGACGACAAACATATAGAAATTCACTTTTGTCATACCTCATTGTCAAACCACTTTTCGTATCCTGGAATATTACACACGGACCCAGCGTTTTGGCAGAGCAGAAAACGGATGTCTTCCCGTTTAAGGTAGTGGCCACAGCCGTCAACTTGGCAGTTCAGCACATTATGACTTGAACAGCTGCAGCTATGACAAACCACACTCACCGGGCTGCACTCGACGTTCTGGTACGATTCACTCTTGCGCTTGACATTCTCAAAAGCTGCTTCCATGAATTCCATAACCTTCCTCGCTGGCGTTTTCACCAAAGGGAGAGGAAGACGAATGTTGAACTTAACACAGGATTTCCCCAAACAGACGACGAGGAAACACTCTTCTTTGAGTTTGAATCTGGCCTGGTTATAGTAGAGAACTGGTGTCTCGTGACAGCCAAGTTGTGGGCATGTCTCGATGCACTCACATATCAGCCGATGAAACAGGCCAATTGGCAGATGACCATGAGGAAAGTGAACATAAAGCCAGCAGGGTTCATACTCTTTGATACTTTCCGTCATCTTATCATCAGCCGGAGCCGACTGCAGCTGGGCGGGTACCAGATAGTGCTCTGATGCGGGACACTTGATTCTGTCCTCAAATTTTGCGACTAAGCCGTATGACTCCATCATGCTGAGAAGATCCGATTGTGAATCAACAGTGGTAAGGAGATCAGTCAAGACTGAGTGGGCAAGCTCAGGATCCAGGATTCCTTTATCTTGAAGTTGTTGCCACATCTTGTCATGTTTCGGTGCCTGTAAAACAATGTTAACAGTAAGTAAAAGCCTCATTACAGTAGCCTTAAAGTCATTCCTCCGAAACAGAAGCCAACATAGATTTTTGTTTAAACTTTGCCAATTTGGTGACCATGATAACGGTACTGGAAAAGTGCAATAAAAAGAGGGATTTTTGAGTAATGTAGTTGCAAATAATGCTAATTTATGTAGTTTTTACCGAAAATTGAATGCACCTGAGCATTTTCAAACGACAACCATTAACTGTTAAATGTCAATGTTGATAACTAAGTAATCACAATTTTTTGCTCTAATTAAATACAAATCAACAAAAAGGCCGTTTTATAACTATAGTTATTCGGTATTTGTGAATAAAATCACAGAATCGGCCCAAAATGTTCGTCACTCAGAGCTGAAATATGAGTATTCGTTTCATACGTTTTTAAAAATTGCATATACTTCCAAACATAAAAAAATCTTTAAATTTCCACGTTAGTTGTCCAACGTTGTTGTAATAAGAAATCTGAAAAGAAAAATGGGAGTCCCCACACTCGTTTGTGAGATACTGTACAAATAATGGTTAAAATCGGCTTCAAAACCACATTTTCCGCGATAAGACTGGGGCGAGTTTTATAAAATACCCCTTAAATCACAGAGATAAGTATATTTTCAAGCAGCAACATTAGATATGGGTTAGAATGAGTAATATATAGTCCTAAACTATGATAATTGATAAAAGTTTAGATTTTTGTATCATGCGCATTCAAGCTGCGCACTGTAAAACAGAGGAATGACCTTAATCAAACTGATAAAGGAATGAAGCGTGATATTCATGCAATTCTCCAGTTCAGAAACAGTATATGTCGCAAATGTAACTAACAGAACTTTCTTTATACTTTTGTAACTTTATTATAGAAAAATTAACGAATACAATATTGTTTCAAACCAACAAATAGCAAATGCTAATCGAGGCGGGTGGAAATGAACAAATTATAAACAGAGAAACAAGAATTTTTATCAGGTAAAAAATATACTATATGTTAGTAGTATAATTTACATCCAGAAATGATTGAATGTAAAACTGAAGAGCAAAAAAAAGGGAGGTAGAGGCTAACCTGGCATACTTAACTAGATGAACAAAACGTAAAACGATCTAGAATGAAAATGCGAAGTTTTATATTAATGAATCGTTACCATCTGTACAATTTTATGGACGTCAACATATCTATTTAACATATTCATTTAACATATTCAACATAAGTGAGATAATTACCCTCTTATAAGATTTAACATATAAATGTACTATCACAGGTTAACCCAGTTATTACAAAATGCTGCAAACGTTTATTACAATTTGCATCAAAAAGGGTTATGATTACAAAACGCTTCGTTTTTACGAAATGCCGCAGTACACATGATTGCGACAAGAAAATAATAGATTCCCAGAAATTGGATTGATAATCTGAAATTTATGCCAGTCTTAGACACTTGCAACTATTTAATTACTGAAGGTAAATGTGATGACCGATTACATCTGTGGTCGTCACCAAAATTCGTATACGAGCAAATTCGTAAATGCCTGTGTGTTTACACATTATCTAGTGACATTTCCCCACCACTGAAACTTTTGATTATCCATGCGCTTAATCCACTAGTTTAAATAAATACGATTTTTTAAGAAACCTGTTTTAACTATTTTTACAATGGAACCATTTTTAAGAATTTACCAGCAGGGAAAGGTGATCTAACATAAATATTACTGCAAAGTCGGATTCCCGATTGGCTATTTTTGATAACAGTCTTTTCCGCTTGCTTCCCAATATTTCAAATCACAAATAGACACATGCGTTAGAGGTAGTCAGTGGAGAATTTCTTAAATTATTCACAAATAGTTTGTTTATTGTGTTTTCCAACTATTCCTAAAAAACGTACCGAACAAGAAATTGAAAGATTGTTGAAAATGCCAGAAAGCGGAAAGAAAGAATGAGATTAACTTTACCTGATCTTCAAAGGGAGAGATTGTAATAATACTCCGGAATAGATCAATAAGCCACTGCGCCTGCAGGATGATGGTGTGCCCATGCCTGATAATTATTCTTCGCTCGTGGTAATACTTCAGCATCAACTGGAATTCCTCGTCACTCTCGATGTAACATACTCGTTTTGCAATGTCGTTAACATCTTCTTCCTTAAGATGAAACTTCTTTGCTTTAACAAGTTCTCGCAGAGCCTTCTCAAAGTTGAACCAACCTGCGGGAATAGTCTGCTTCACCTCTGGTTCTTGTTCAATCAATTTGGTTATCTTCGTCCTCAATGCTTGGACTTGTTCGTCATCAGAAGACTTTGTGTTGTCCACTTCAAAGAAAGGGCGGACAACATGTTTTGCACATTCTTTACCAGTCAAGACCTTTTTTATTTTACAAGGTTCACAGTTCTTCTTATCAGCATGGGAACCAATGATGATAACAGGAGGCGACGCATGTTTGGTGTTTGTGTTTCTGATGGAGCTAGTCGGTGACGTAGAACCACGTGACTTTATGCCACATACGCTATGCACTGACACTAACCACGACAGGAGATTGTCAAGGTTTGTATCACTGCTCCGATTATCGAGTCGATGTTCTAGCGTTCCGCGTTTCACACAGGGCTCAGCTGTAGCACTTAGTTCTTTGCTCAGGTTGTAAACGAGAAGGTACAGAGCATGCGCGTTGAGAAATACTGGATAAGAAGCGTAGTACAGATGCTGTCCAGCAAAGTCCCAAATATCTATCACAGTCTCTTTCTCTCAAGTTGTTTGAGGAATATTCTTACTCTGCAAGTGTTTAATAACCTGTTCCTTGATTTCAGCAGGCATGTTTTCATTCACATGGGTGCTTGGTACCTGGCGCTTTGGGTCCACTTTTGGCTGTGCTTTTGAAGTGGAGTGCTCCACGGAGGGGTAACTCTTTATCAAACTTACATCACCAGCCTCATTCAGTTGTCCGGCATCTTTGGCTATCGTGACGGGCTGGTCCTGTAATATATGAAAACATTAATAAAAACATAGGTACACAGTGCAGACGGAAGCTATTTTGAATGTGTCTGTTTGGAACCGGTTATCTATTGATGGTATGAGGGGGATCAGAGGATTTTAGGGGAAACACTCGAAATATACCAAGCAAAAGGGATCTTTCATTTCAAGATGCTATAACGATTAAAACGAACCGAAACGAAACCCCTTTTCGAAGCAATTTCACTTTATCCATCATAATATAATATATAATAATATTATATAATATAAAAATGCAAAATATAGAAATGCAAAATACACGATCATCTCAGCGAGACAGCCGGCCCTTCGTGCCTCGGAGATGAAACAACGAGGTCAGTATTATTCAGCAAGCATATTTATTTAGTTTCTCCGAATTGTAAAGAAATAATCGTTTAACAGATGGCTTTTGGCGTTGTGTATACAAACGTAATTCAATGTTTTAATGATTTCTTGGATAAATCAAGATATATAGGCTAGAAATCACGCTCTAATGTTGTATGTACTGAGGTTCTTGTGATTTTTCGCCATTGAATCGCGTCGTCACATTTGAACTGTGTTTATGTTCGCCTAGCTTTTGATTCACACGGTTTTGAAATATCTATGTTTGCCTTCGCAGAGCCATCAGGAAACCTCCACAACTGGTACGATTCACCGTCTCCAACAGAACAGAAACGATTGAAATACCAAGCTAAATTACAATACCTGTAATAATATTTGCAGTCTTTGCCATTGTGAAAATACTTAGATCGACTGCAATCAGTATCCAGTGGTTTCGCTACCAACTCAAAGCTGGTTCGCTACCAAGCTAAGACGGTTCGCTACAAAACCTATATTCTTGTAATTTGCACTGAGGCCAAATAAAAAATTCCCGGTTTCTCATCAGTAAGACTCTCTAAGGAGCTGTATCAACCATCAACATCCTCATTTGTGTGCAAACTGAACATTTGCGCTGTTTTTATTAAGAAATATCGATCAGTGGTAAAACCAATGGCGGAAAACGATGATGACAGAATCCGATCGGCAGTCTTGGCTCGGCTCTGATCGCAAGAGCGCAGGAAATATGCTTTTTATTACATTTTTAAAAATACATGCGGCGGCTATTTTGAGATGCAGGCGCTGATGAGAAAGCGGAAATATTTTTATTTGGCCTTGGAGTTACAAGTTAAAAGTTTGAGGTTAAACATGTTCCTTACAGGAACTCACTGGTTGGTTTGTCCGTCTCAGACGGATAATTCGTCCAGATGTAAATTCGGTGTTCATTCGATTTATAGACCCAAATTCGTCTTCGCCTGATTCATCTATCAGCACGTCTTGAAGACGTGCTAGCAGACGGATAATTCGTCTCACCCGGATAACACGTCTCTAAATTTCTATCTAGACGGATCAGAAGACGAACTTGTCCTCGATTTAAAATTGAGGAGGACTGGTTTCTATTTGGTCGTATGATTTCTTGGGATGTATTTCAAAATTTAGACGAATTACCCGTCCAAATTCGTCTTCACATTTATATCAAGACGAATTATCCGTCTGACGGATATTTCCTCTAGACGGATAATTCGTCTCTAGTATAAATTGGGCTAATGACACAAACTAAACATAAAGAGCCTCTAGTTCGAGCTGGCACTTGACTTCGATTCAGTAAGAAAAGCCATTTAGAGCCACGGATAAAAGGGCCGTCAAACTTGTTTGTTTGTTGCTAGTCTTCGATTGACCTTCAAGTGACACACTTGCCGCGCTTGTGATCTGATGGATTCTAATTGACTATCAGACAAAAAGAGTTAATGTTCTTGAATAGTTGTGCAGAGATTTACAATCTTTTCAGTAGCTTCCGTGATTCTCTGGACTTGATGTTGTTGGTTCCAATATGTAGAATAATTTAATCTGGTTTTCTACGAAGTGATGGCAAAATATAGACGTCTATGTCTTGGACTGTTTGCACCAGGAAAGGACTTCACATGTGTCGTGGCTTGATGAAATAACTTGTGGCCATTTATGTGTTTGATCATAGAATCTCCCCCGATAATTAGCTCCATTTTTACTAGGGACGGATTATCCGTCTGAGACGAATAATTCGTCTAGATGTAAATTCGGTGTTCAGTCGAATTATAGACCCAAATTCGTCTTCGCTTGATTGAAGACGTGCTCGCAGACGGATAATTCGTCTCAGGTGGATAACACGTCTCTAAATTTATATCTAGACGGATCAGAAGACAAATTTGACCTCGACTTAAAATTGAGGAGGACTGGTTTCTATTTGGTCGCAAGATTTCTTGGTATGTATTTCAAAATTTAGACGAATTGTCCGTCCTAATTTCGTCTTCACATTCATATCAAGACGAATTATCCGTCTGACGGATAATACGTCTGGACGGATAATTCGTCTGCACGGATAATTCGTCTCCAGTATAAATTGGGCTACAGTAAAAACCCGCGTATAAGAACCACGAAATTAAGAACATAGTTAGCTTCATATCTGAGACTGGTTCTTATTCAAAGAGTCATTTTCATATTAAATGGTCCGTACCTTAGATATAGACAAGTATATATATCGAGGTAGGCATAAAGCGACATTTGATATATATTATAGCATCAGACCCAGACCCATTAAATGTTGCATTGTGAACTGCTGCACTACTAGAAGCAGTACTACAAGCGTTTTCCTCTTTGTTCTTTCAAAAATCATTAAGTACCCTTTTTCTAAGAACCTAACACCCTAAATTTCTTTAGATACCATATATATATATAGGAACCCGCTTAGGCTACCCTTGGTTCTTATACGCTGGTTTTTACTGTATTATTAAAGGTCTCCGAGTAGACTGGTTGTCAGGTCTGATATGTGTGCCTTGGGAAGTCGACTGCTCTATAGCAGTTTCATACGTTGTGCATTTCAGTTTGATTTCGGTAAGTTCGCTTTCTATCGCAGATTTGGCGGGAACTTCTTCAATGAGTTGTTGCTTATTTCCTGTACGGGAGGCGCTTTCAGCTGTACAAGCTCATCATTAATCGATTTGATATCCTTAGCCAGCATAGGACACATCGAACAACAAGAAAAGCCCTCGAAATGGCCCAAATTGAATCCAATTTACAATTTAAATCGAGTCAAAGACGCCGCAATAGGGTGAGATAAATGTATATTATTTATTATATTTTATATTAGTGAAACTCCTTGCAGGAAAGGAAAAAATCAGATCGAATTCTAGCGAAAATATAATCCGACTTGCTCACTCGGATAATCGAAAACCAAACGCTATATTTTTTGCTGCAATCGATAAACGGTTTGGAGAAAACAAAGCTTGCACAGAACTTCGAGAATACCAAAGGATACAAGGTAAAAAATCAGCGTTACGATACACATCCTTATACCGATCAGATTTGGATTAACCTTATCCAGCCGGGGGGGAGCGGATTCCGCCCCTCCCTCGTACATTTATATTCATAACTTCCGAACGCTTTGCAGTATATGCATGAAATTTCACGACTTTTCCTAAAATATTATAGGGAACCTCTCGTACGTGTTTCGTTGTCATATGATAACCGGCAGCCGCCAATCAAAAGTGGTTTCTTGATTTTTGGATTTTCCTTGATCATCAAACTTCTAAACAATGCCATCATAGTTTTCAAAGTGTTTACTCATCAAAAAGAGGCTACGGTTCTTCTCTATAATAATTGATAAGACTGTTTCAATTATTGGAGAAAGTAGTGCATTATGGGTAGGTTTTCATTTTTTCAGAAATTGTTAATTTCTACTGTCAGTTTCAAGCAATGCTTACCGTTTTTTGCATAGCAACGCATTTGCCGATGATAAACATTTTTGCAAAATTTGAAAGTTTTTGTTTGAAGAATAACAGAGTTAGGGCCATTTTTTATTGTTGCTATGACAACTGCCACTTAACTTTCCTAAAACGTATATTTATAGGTCGTTTGAGGTACAGAATCTGCTTGAATGGATGTTTTGGGTCATTTTTTGCCTTTTCTAGGCCTTTTTCCAATCGATGAAATTATCAAATACATCCTGTTGCTATGGAAACTACAGCAAATGTTGTGGTAACAAAGTTTGTTGTTGCCCATGAGAGTACTTTAGCTGTGGTGGGCTCCCATTGATAACAGTATCTATTCTTTGATACTGAAGGGATTACCCTGACTGAAATAAATAAAAGTATCTATC
>JAOBYG010038227.1:0-12232 GCA_025403545.1 Epizoanthus stellaris | reverse complement strand
AAAGCGGGCAGGGAAGTACTGATTTTTACGGCACTGACAAACCAACGTGCGTGTTCATTTTTGAAAATATATTTATAGTTTTTGTATAGTAGATCAAAGATAGATTACTGATTTGTTTTGCATACCAAAAATAATTAAATCTTTTAACGGAGCCGTGATTTCTTTGTTCTCTATGCCGTGATGAAGATCTTTAATTATGATCTGAAATTATCCCATGGTATATGTCAGTAAGATTAAAATTCGCCTCCGGGTAGGAAAATGGTTGTTGAGTTTAGCGAGTATGCACAGAGACAAGCCATCGTGAGCCATCTGAGAAAATGTGTTGAGATATTTTTGCTTTTGATGCAATCTTTACCTCACATAATAATCACGTGTAAATTAATCTTCTGCAGACTTAATTTAATTACTTGATTAATATCCTCCGCTATTAACTGGGCCGCAACAATATGCCATCCAATTGCGTTTCGCCAAAGGACAATAGTCCGATAAAAGATCTCCGCCCCTATATCCTACTAAAGGAGCTTGAAGACATGCACACTGAAGTTAGATTTGCGAGTGTGTCATATCATATCAGCGTGTTGATCAATCTTAAATGACAGACGGTTAGCGATGAAGGTCAGCGTACATTAGAGCATGTATCTCAGGTCGCGGGCATGTATATTGATTCGCCGTCCAAACAAGTTGCTCCGCCAGCAGATGACCGACCCTCGCGTCAGAATGTACAAGCGACTGAACAGTAATTACGTGAACGACTTATGCTGGGTGCTCGCTGCTTGATACCTGAAAACACATTCTTAAAAGCTGTGGGAGACGAGCGATTCTTGTTTATCATTTCACATAGAGCGTGTGCGTTGAGGCAATGCGACTTACAAGACGATTTTGCCTTCGTAAAATAATGTTTGGCCTTCTACTCGCTGCCTGGCTGATACTGTTTATCCTACTAGCACACTACACGGACAGTGAGTCAAACACGGGTAAGTGAATTGGCATCTTTCGTGATAAAGGATGTGATTTGTAAGTTTACACGAACTTAGCCGACACTAGCTGGACACGAAGATTTCATTTTCTAGGATTTTTTAAGAATTAACGTGAGCTGGTGGCGTTTCATGATCATCTCTTAATCCCGCATGTAGTGGGATTATTTCAAGGCTTAAGTAATTTTCGAGCTATAAACGGAACATACTCAGGTGCCTAACACCCCGGTTAGTTTAACATTGTGGTTTTACTGTGTCCCCAGTGTTAAGCTGTTTCGCGTTACAAAAATTGTGTATGTTGTGTCGCTGTTTTCTGGCGAGTTCGCTGTGAAAACGTCAGTAGGTGATCTCGGCTCCCAGAGAGCAACAACTCGCAGCTCTGTAATCACACTGTTTAAAGTTTTTAACGATAACTTGTTTTCGGCGCCAACACTGCGAGAAATTGGCAGAATTATAGATTGCAATCGCTTTCTCTGGTGAGAAAAGCGAGCTTGTCGATTTACACTTTAACCGCAGTAGTTGTGCTGTTTACAAAATTCATCACGAAATATTGTCCGCCACAAGCGTGGTCATGACAGATGATGAGAAAAGATTTAGTTCTTAATTTAAGTAAACGTTTCCTTTGTGGCTGGACTGACACTCGTGTTGTTTCCTGAATGAAGGAGTAGTCTGTGTAGCTATGCCGTATCAAACATGAATATATTTGTTGAAACCGGCGAGACTTGGTATGAAGCGGGGAATCATGAAATATATTTGATGAAATCAACAGCTCGCGTAAATTTACATCTCATGTTTGTTTGGTTTTCCGTTTGTGTACTTTTTGATCAGTCTACAAGCACGCTTTGCATTTTGAGTTGTATGTTTCTTTCCAGTCGTGGCTTTCGTGTATAGTTATAAGTACTAACTACTGATATCCGTGAAGAAATAGATTTAAACATGGATTTGAATCAGCGCGCGTGTTTTAGCAGTAACCAGATCAAAGAAGGTAGGTTAAGGTTGTTGTCTTGCTAATGTCATTTAAAATGTTAGTCGTGCACGCAGCGCCAGTTGCCCCGAGTCTATTTTTGGTGCTTATTTTCATAAATTGAAATTCAGTTAGCAACTCCATTTATTAAAACGTGTCACAAATCCCAGATCGTTACAAACTCCTTCAAAGTTCTTGTGCTTGGGTGAAGAAAGAACAAAACGACAGCTTGCTTCGATTAGATAGCCGCATAGCGCTTTCAATTTATCAATTTAGCACGGAAATGAATTCTCAGCTGTCAAATCTTCCATTTCGAGCCAAAATGATTTAGATGAAAACACTGTTATGTCTAGTTATTATCATTATTGCTTAATGTTTTTATTGAAAACCGAGGAAGAGCTTTTAGCAACGTACTTTGCAGAATAAACTTCCGAAAGACTCGCAGCAAGGAAGGAGTCTTTCCATAGGGGATAAAAAAGTCATTAAAATGACACTAGATCTGCCAACAGTGAACTCATTTTTTGCTATTACACTCCATTATTTTGGACTGTCATTCACGAGATACATACTATTGTAAACTGTTGTTCGAAATAACACGCTCACTTATGCCAGAAGCGAAACACAATGGCAGACACTTGAAGTATTCTAATGCCATTTGAACGTTCGTCATGCATGTCTCTGTCAAAATTGATATGGTGAGTGCAAGAGAAATGGGAGCAGCGTTTGCAAGATAGTCTCAGAATCCCAGGTTTCGGCAAAGACTTTTATGTCTGTCAATGAGTTTACCTTCTCATAGAGCAATATTGAAATCTGTAAGGACACAGACACGGTCGATAAGGTCAAACAACGGGCCTAAAGCACTTGAATTAGAACAGAGAAACACAGAACAGACGCACTTTGGCTGAGCTCATAGTTGATCCATCACTGTCAGTGTCACTTGAGAAAGCTATTCTTAACATATTTCTTGATTAGTCTTTGTTTATACACGGCGGTTTTATACTTATAATAATTGTTTGTCAGAGCTTTGAGGCCACAAGTGTTGCTTTTTGATTATTTGATCGAGTGCAGAAACCAAATTGGTACGAAACGCTTTGAATATTTTCAGCACTCCGAAATCGATAGCCGCAGAATTCACACTTCTTTGTTTTTATTGGGTTGACAGATTCAGGTACTAAAGCCGCCTTGTGGCAAAATCATTAAAAGTATTTCAATTCACTTGAATACTTAAGAGAGTTGTTGTTTATCTTATAAAATTTGTTACTACACCTGGCTCGAGTCTCCTTAATAACAAATTAGCGATATTATGAAGTTGCGTTTCATCGGCACAGATATAGATTCTGTGAAGAGACACGGCGATGAAGCATTTGCTTCAACTAAAATCTCATCTAATATTGAAATAGGCGGTCTCTGCAAAAAAAAAGTTTTTCACGAATTTCGGCGCGCGTGTGACTTTTAAGCGTGAAAACCAAGCGACTCAAATCAGGCCGTTCCGAGTGATAAGAATTACCGAGGGGAACACTGAAAATGCATTGAGCTGTTCCGTCACAACTCGAATGATGACTGTCTTGTGACAAAAACAACCACACCTCCTAATCATTTATGAAGAGTACATAATGTAGTGTTCTTTTGACCAAATGATTAAATCCACGATCTCGTGTTCAGTTTTATAATTCCAAACTCGCCTGATGTCACGAAAGGGTTTGTTCGGTTGATAAGTTACAAAATTACAACAAACAATGCCAATGAAAATATGTTTTTAAAATGTTTAGTAATTCAATGAAACCAGGATATATTTTGAGATTGACATTTCGGAAACAGAGAAAAAAACTGTGAAAGAAATTTAAATTCGTATATCTTTCGTTGAAATAGCATCAGATATAAACATATTTTTTGCTGAATTTTAATTTAACATCAATTCATTTTCATCAAAGTCGAAATTTGAGATACCAGATAACCTAGGTCTTCTCCTGATAGACTGCACCCTTATCGTGAACGGAAAGCCGAAAGGCTACAAACGATTGCGAGTATGTTTTATATATACACTCTGTTTGTTTTGTAAGAACCTTTTTTTTATAAGAACGTTGAGGCCGAAAAAGGGACAAAATTTAAGAGCATGTTAAGAATATATTTCAAGAATGCCCAGGCCCGACGTTCTTACACAACGAAAAGAGTGTATCCCAAAACAGGGCAAATATTTTTGCACGGGCAGTTTTAGATTAGTGTCCGATAAAAACAGAATGTCTGACTAGCGAGAATGTGCTATGACTTGACCAGTTGACATATATCTGCCGATAATCACCTATATTAGAGTGTGGTTACGAAACCGAAAGTGTGAAACTCAAATGAAGCTGCTGATGAGTGCATTATATTAATGATAACAGGTCCTGCAATCAAGCCTTCTTAGGGATTTCCCCTCTGTCGTTCTCATTTTCTCTGCTCGGCTTATATCTCCCAAGTCTGACCATCCAAATGAAAGCTCTTCATGAGTACATTCTAATGGTAGTATTAGTTTGTAATGCTAGCAATGGACGAAAACCCAAAGTGTGACCATTCAAATGAAAGCTTTGATGAGTACATTCTACTGATAATGGTGGTATTAGTTTGTAATTCTGAACCAGTGGACGAAAACCCAAAGTGTGACCATTCAAATGAAAGCTCTTGATGAGTACATTCTAATGGTGGTATTAGTTTGTAATTCTGAACCAGTGGACGAAAGCCCAAAGTGTGACCATTCTATGGCTGGGACGAACCTTTGAACCTTCGTTCGTTCACCTTAACTTTGAGGGGTTTTTTTTACCTTCGAAGCTTCGTTTTCATCGAGAAATTATTGTTCTTATAAGAAAACACATTCTTTTCAAATAAATATTTTGTCTATTGAACTGACAGTTCTTTATGTAAAAACTCCCTTACCATCGAAGTTCACGCAGAGAAGTTCACGTTAGAAACGTGCTTTAAACTAGCTGGCTTGAAATAGTTGTGGTTTTTCGTTGATCATTTCACACATGAATCTAAGAAGTTGTAGTTGAAGCTTGTGTCTTGTTTTGTGCTTCACTGAGGAGTCTCTGCTCCTTCGTGCCTGTGGCCACATGTTTTAACTGAAGCTTTCATTGATTACTATAATATATAGAAACGAAGGTTCGTTTCGTTCGTTCGAAAAACTCAACGAACCTTCGAAGGTTTTCTTGGCCATCGTCCCAGCCCGACACCATTCACATGAAAACTCTTGATGAGTATATTCTAATGGCGGTATTGGTTTGTAATTCTGAACCAGTGGACGAAAGCGGGAATGAAAGTTCTAATGGTCTCTAATGCCCTTGTAGTAATGGTAGTACAGTATTGCTATACTGTGATCACTCAACAAATGAAAGTTCTTAATAGAAGAGGACTTGTCTTATTTTGTACTGAATTGTGCCGTAGAGATACAAAAGATAAAAATCGCTTTGCATTGCGTGATTCCCGCCACTCTGACGCCAAATCTTGGCATATTTTATCGACAGAAAGGCGTTGAGTAACATTTTATATGATTTAACTCAGAAACGCAAAATATCATAGAGCTAGAACGCGACGGTAGACAATTTTAGTGTTTCTAAATAACCCCAGGGCCATAGTAAAACTATATTTTGAGGTCGGCCTTATCAAAAGAATACCGCAATCGTATTGTGTCTGGCAACGAACTGAGCAGATGGTCCCTGTGCATAAAACAATATTTTCCGACACAAAATTGGCAAATTAAAGTATACCTTAGTGCAAGAGCTTTTCGTCCACTGATTCAGAATTACATAATACCATCATTAGAATGTACTCATCAAGAGCTTTCATTTGAGTGGTCACACTTTGGGTTTTCGTCTATTAGTTCATAGTTCATGTACAAACTACTGCCACTATTATAATGTATTCACCAAGAGTTTTCATGATTTAAGTTGCATAACACGTTGGGTTATTGAGGTCTTAGTTCAGAAAATTAACTATCGAATACCACCATTCGCCAATATCTTTATCAAGAGCTTTTACACAGTTTCTTGCTGGGACTAGAACTAATATTTGAGTGATTGTCAGGTTGAGCCTTTGAATTAAATTTGATACAGATGCATGTATACTAGTTGAAAGTGTCCACTCGCACTGCGGTTTCGAACCAGCACGTATAAAAAAGACGGACATATAAAATGAAAGTATTTTAAATTATTTTTCCACAGAAATATAGAATAAAAGGTGATGAGAAGCGGTTCTGAAAACGGGGACAACAAGACAGTCTTCATTTCAATTGTCCTATTTGTGTTTTTGCCATCGTGTGAAATTTCACTCGGTTAGAAATCTTTCCTCAATTCCTGAGTTGAATGGTCACACTTTGTGTTTTTGCCCATTTGTTAAAAAGTTACGACATCTCCCACTTTATTTTGAAAGGACCTCTAGGGGCTCAAACGCAAAGGACGAGTAAATAAATAGTTGGTCTTTGGAGACAGTGTGACTCACACGAAATTGGATAAAATGTCAGTCATATTAGGACTCGAATGGAACGCAACCCGTCTCGACTGAAAGCGTTAAAGCCATTTCCGGAATTTCACGCGCGGGGGAAATATTTTGAGGCGCGCACTATATTAAGTATAACTCGATGTGGTAATCTTTTAATGTTAACCTGGAACTCCGTACTACCAATATTCATTTTATTACGTGCTAGCAAATAGAGCTGATTTTGAGCCTCCATCTTGAATTTTAGTTGCTGGACTTTTTCGAAAGTGGCATGCCTGCATGCTGATTCTCCGAGCAGTTTAGTTCCCGATAAGTTTTTCCGTCCTTACAAATAAAACTCCTAATCTGAATCTGTATTATGTATACCCAAGCTTCTTCTGATCTCTGAAGTATTTAAAAAAAAATTATGACCAAGTGATCAGTAAGTGTTATTGTTAAGGATCTCTTTAATGAACTTATGTACCACAAGAAGACTAACTTATAAGATATAAAATACATAATATGCATTGCAGTAGTCACGCCTAAACTAAAGTAATAAATAAGCGGCTTAGGATAAGAATTCATTTCTCCACACAAGGTAATATAAAAACGAAGGAAAAAAGAACAACAGCCCAGAGCCCCTGCAGAGACGAACGTGGCTGTTCCTTTAGAAAAGAAAACAAATTTAATAAATAATTTTATACTTTTTAGGAAGTACCTTAAGGCGTTTATTTGCGTCAAATTCAATTCTAACTCAGTGAGCATGAAACTGCTCAAGCGACAAGTCTCAAGAATCGCATAGTTCCTAGTTTATACCTAGATAGTCTAGCTGTCTCATTTCAAGGCGGCTGGATCAATACGGGGTATATAAAGAGGTATATATAGAGATCTGCTGAGAATTTATTTCTGTCAAACAGGTGACGCAAACACAAAGTCGGTGATTACAGTTTTAAAAAAAGATGCTGAAAGTTTTGAAAATTTGTTATTCATATTGATGTTTGTTTTGATTCTGTTTCAATTTCGCAGTTCGCCTTGGGCATTTTCTTTAATTAAAAACTACATTTAATAAAAAACAGAATAATGACGCGATAGATGATCTATGAATCATGAGTGTTTTGCCTTCCTACAAGAATTAACAACATGTCGAAGTACCGCAATTCACCGATTAGTACGGGATTTTTTTGTGGAAAACAATAGCTTTCGATGTTTTGTGTTAATCAGCTGCATGATCAGAATCAACTATGCGAGGCCCTGTTACACGATACAGTCTTTCATGCAACTTGGCTCGCAGCGATGTATACATCGGCACACACGAGGCGACTCATCGCTGCAACACATCCGGCGACAGAAAATCGCTTCGTGCGCACTATCACGTTTCATGAAAAATGTTGTCGTGTTCACAGAATTTTGGCGCTGCAACACATTGCCAGAACTGAAATCAATTTGAATTTAGGCGACGCGTTGCAGCATCAAAATGACACAAATTTAAAGTTTTGCCCCACCGCATGAAGAGGTTCGTGCGACACATCCCTGCGATAGCACAAAAACTTAATTTAATAGTCTGATTGCTTGATTTGTTTACCCATAAATCATATGAATTACACCCCCTTTCCTCTCTTCTCCAAAGCTGGCATCGGCGGTACCATAATTTACTGTCAAAAGTCTTGAGCAACTCGACATCTAACAACCATTAAAGCAAGCAACATATATCTCGGTCTCCTAGGAGAGTCCATTTTCAAACAACAACAAGCCACGGGCCGGGTCTATGTATCCGTAATCCTAACCGTATTTATTATTGTAGATAATTATTTCATCCTCCAAATAAATAGGTCATTATGTGTATAAACGGCTATTTAATACCATAATATGTGCAATATTAAACAGTTTACGGATGTAATCCGTATTCCTCAAACTTCGAGGAACTGTGTTAGAATGCACGCACGCTCTCAATTCAAGAAACTGAAATATTAATGAACAAAATGGCTGCCAGTTGTACGTCTTACAAAAACGGATATTTTTGTCTAGTTTTTTCCAGTTCAAAATTAAAATTAACCTCGGCCGGTACAAGAGTAGCAGTTGATTCGTGGCAATTATTGAATTAGTCGCCACGACTTAGATAAAGTCATAAACCTATATAGCAGAGTTTGACTACCCGCCAGCTAGGTGGTCATGGTTAATGCGATGTTTTAGTCCACGTAAATTTAATCACCGAAGAGAATCTCTTTATCAATCGAAATCCGATTTGGGCCGGGAGCTCTTCCGTTTTAACGAATAATTAATTCAGTTTAACCCAACTACAGTAACAGCATTAGACTTGACTGAGAAATATGAACCAGCAATTGTAATCAAACAACGATCGCGAATCCATTTTGCTTTCTAGAGATGGTTATGGGTTTTTGTCTAACAGGTTCAAAATTTAAGAAATATTTGGTTTTAGCAAGACTGCCTTTAGCATGCCGTCAAGGATTAATTTTATTCTTGAAAACGAAATCTATAGATCCTTATTTGTAATACACTTTAACATTAGCAATCCCTTTCCCTCTTGAAATATTAACTCACGAACGACTGCTGAAAGTTGTCTACAAAAACCAGTTTGGTTCAGTGCCCATACACCAAAATCTCGAGTTTTCTTCACCAATTCACTGTGCCCGCGTTTCACTAGTTCAAGTGGCAAATTTTGGCATTAATATATTTGTAGCAATCACCGTTCATGACGTGACGTAGAAATAAACAAGGTACTTATCATAATAACCCAAAGCTGATGACTACGTCTAAACACGGAAATGCAAAATATTTGTCCAACTTATGACTTGAGCGTGTATGTTGAAGCTGTTAGGTCGGTCGGTTTATATCCATATAAACAAAAACACGATTATCAGCAATTTCTTTCAAGGCACATATGGATAATAACACAACTACAAAGTCGATGAAAATTTAGCTTTTGGACAAGCTCATCTGCGCGAAAAATGGAAACAAAAAGAGAAAAGAAGAATGAAGGGGGGAGAGGAGAAAATTGTACTGAACGTACACTAGTCACTGCTTCAGTATATATATCTTATTAAACAGTATAGTGTGTAGTATGGCTGGATATTTTTACGAGTCCTGCAGTATTTTGACGAGCCCGTAAAGCTCCGGCAATACCCCGGCAATAAAAAATATTTTAAGACTTGATTTTAAAAATCCGAACTTCATGTGCGGGTTTTATAGCAGGGTATTACATTTCGCGTCATTAATTTTCGCGATACTGAATTTTTCATAGGTCTTTAATTTCGCGATTTTTGGCAATCGCGAAAACCACAAAAATTCAGTCCCCCGAAAATAAGTACCAATAAGGTATAACTGTTTCACCGACACGTTTTTACCGAAATGACGATTAGGGAAATTCAATCGAATCCATATTTTGGCCTTCACGTTGCTGCATTTCAGCTGAACGAGTTAAAATTTCAATTTCTAGCAGGTGTTTAGTTGTTCTATCCGCTAAGTTGAGAGTAACACGGAAACACTTGGATTTTAGAGCATTCGTAGAAGTCAAAATTCGGATACTTTTTCCCATCTCACTTGTTCTGAATTTTCCCTATCGCTCGCCCATCTCTCCTTCTTCTTCCAATTTATTTGCTCTTGTTCCTTGACTCTCTGTCTTTCTTTAAAGAAACCGATAATTGAGGCAGAATGAAAAGTCGCTGTATCAGCAAAATGTTTCACTGAATTTGCAAGGACAATTTGACAGTTTTTCTACAGCATATCATGCAAATCTTGTTGGCTCGATTTGATTGAGACCTTCACACAAAGGTCTATCCATAGCACATCACATGCTGATCAAAGCAATTTAGTGATGTAAAAACTGATGACGTCACAACTAATTCTATGTGTGCACTCTCAAATGTCTGTAGTCGACATTGGCGGTGAAACGGTGAACGCATAACGACTTCCACGAACGATCAACGCAGCGTGTGGGTTCCCTGTGGTTCAAGTAGGATCTGAATTACTGTATCTTTCTCATCTAAACAGGCATGACTATTCTGCTGCACGTGTCTGCTCAAACCATCGTGTTGTCTGTGGCTTGGATACCGCTGACCATGGCCGTGTCCTACTTCATGCTCGAGAAAAGACAAGCAAACTGGAAGAGTGGCGAGAACCCGGCTCATGAGGGATACAAACCTGTTTCAGCGACCGACGCAGAAGACGAGCCCTCTCGCGTTACTCGTTTGACCATCAAAGAAAAACTTATCGTAATATAGAAAATATTGCCTCATGTTTTTGCGCTCATTATCGCATACTTTTCGACCTTCATTGCTCTGCAGGGAATCGTTTCCACTTTAGTCTTTCCCCAAGCGGGTTTAGCACCAAGAGAAGTACATGTGTATTACAGCAGTGCGTTCAAGACTGGCACTGCCACCGGTCAATCATACAGTCTGATATTATCCTGTATTAACCCAAAGCTGAAACCATTCACTAGTCGAATCTGGGCTTTAGCTCTAGTAAGTAGCATTATAATGGTTTGCCTATTGATGGAATCGTGCTACCGAGTTATAAACAGCTTTGTGGTAGTCGCTGTTATGATGTTTGCTGCGGGTGCCTCTGCAACCGCGTCATTGCTTAACGCCGTAACAATGGCGGGAATGAGTGCGAATGCGCGTGTGAATGAGTTTTCCCGCATTTTTGTGGCGGTGGGTTGGGAGGCGGGAAGGTTGACAGCTGGTCTCTTGGCCTTGTATACTGAACCAATTTTAAAGGAACATTGTATCTACTTAACTGGTAGAGCCGAAATGTGTCTCGCTAGATCAGCGCAAAGCGTGATGTAGCCTCTGCCAACACAGGGGCGGATAAGCATTCGTGATAATTAGAGGTTAAAGCACTCTTGCGCATGCTTTGTCGGCGAATACATGAACGAGTTCAATATATAATGAACGAGGAGTTTTAAATAAGCCGAGTGCAGTATGAAAAAAATTCCGAGTTCATTATACATTGAGCTAGTTCATGTATTCGCCGATAAAGCACAAGCAAGAGTGCTTCAACATATTTAATATTCAAGTTGCGTTCGCTGCAAGATACTAAACAAAATAACCAGATACAAAACACGCGTCTAATTGAACCAGAGAAAACCGAACTTCATTCATGAATTGCTGCCAGGTGCTGAACTCAGGCGAGGCAAAGTGATAACAACTAAATTCGTAGATGAAATATAGCCACTCGTGTCCCTGTTTATCTCTTACAACTATTTCAATGTAATAAAAAGTATAACGTATAGCTTTTCAGTGCGTTGTACTTTTTATAACATGGTTTTTGCCGTTGTCACGAGGTACAATATGACCACGTGGTATAAATAGACCAATCAGAATCGAAAGATTAGTACAGCGTACGAAACTTGAATAATAAGTAATGTTATGGTGCGATGTGTATCCTCAACTCGTGGCTTTTTGGACGAAAACCTTGCCTAGGTACATCTTCAAGAGTTGACTTTTTCCACAAAATTTGCAACCAAGAAAACTCTGTCGGTACTAATGGGGGAACACACTGATTTGAAGTGCCGATCATATGCGTTCCTCATGCATGTCCGCCATAAAAGTTGGATTTTTCAACAGTCACATTTTATCTTTGATCAAAACTGTTGGCTTTCTTCACCGAAATTAAAGGACAAAGCTGGAATCAAACAACTGTTTGAACTTATCCGCCCTTGACTAATCAGTGGCGGATCTAAGGGAGGGGCAAGGGGGGCCGGTGCTCCCCACTTTCCAGTCCAAGGCATACTTTTTATGGACGATTTTACTGTCTAAATGCAAACAAAATGGCCTCAAATTTCAGGAAATGCCATTTTAGAGGCCATAATTTTTAAAATTTTCCCGGGGAA
>JAOBYG010038116.1:0-12234 GCA_025403545.1 Epizoanthus stellaris | reverse complement strand
CACTCACCCAATTGACTAATCCATAATTTGTTGTCTAAATTAGTATTTGGGAAACAAAATCCAATGGTGGGTTAAATCTTAATCCTGGGTTAACCCTAATCGGCTTTTGAACAACCGGGCCCAGGATAGATCAATCTCCACAATTGATTCTTATTAGACGTTCTGTTTGGCTTTTTCAGAAGGATGTGCTGCCAAGCCATGCCGTAATGGCGGAACCTGTGCCACGCTTGGCACCAGTTACCAATGCACCTGCAAGGACGGATATGTCGGCACATTGTGTGAATCAGGTGAGTCAAGGGGAAGGGGTAAGGTAATTTCTTTCGCTGGGAAGACCATATTGCCGGCAAGCGGGCTGAACCGTTCATATGGGAAAATGTACATCCCACTTGGTGATGATAGCGGCAGCATACTGCGAAGATCCCGACAAGCGGGCCACTGATCTCTCCTCATAGGAACGCAACGAAAGTTTAATAAGGGAAACAGGCGTGAGGCGAGATCACACTTAGGAGGGCCAGCCCGCGTACGGGGCTCATATAACCAGGCCCTTAACTACCGGAATATAAAGCTGAAAGAAGAAAGTATTAAGATAGGAACTAGGTGTGAGCGAGCTCTCAGGACCTGTTTATATGGAGACGGGCTGCCTCGGTAAGTGAGCTGGCTCTCTTGGGGAGATGAAATTTTTGGTATGTTCATATCGGAAAAGTTCATCCCGGCAACCGTGATGTTTGGTGGCGTGATCATTAAGGCGCTCAAATTGAATAAACAGACAATGGAAACGTAACGGTTGAGTGAACAATTTCATCCCTGCAAGCGAGCTGATCCGTTCACATGGGAAAATGTTCATCCCGCTTGGTGATGGTCTCAGCAAGCGAGCCAGCCCGCCTTCACATACGAACGCAACGACATTTTAATTAGGGAAATAGGCGTGAGGCGAGATGTAAGTCTATTTTTTTTTACTTTTGTACTTCACCATCGATCCACATAATCTAATTATTTTGTAATCTGGTTACCTGGCTCGTTTAGTCCCAAGATGGTTATTCCAGGTAACCAGTACCTATCTTTCTTTCTATCTTTCTACGATATATTTCGTCCAAAACTCGATCTTGATTCAGTGAAAAATGACAGGTATTTTTAGTGCTTATGCAATATGTCCGAGGTTTTGTTAACTTGATATATATCACGGAAATTCCTGTTAAGCCTGGGCTTAATGGCTTAAAGGCTGGCTACGCCCCTGCATACAACTACAATTAAAATATGAAACTTAGTTTGGGTTGTCCAGGTGAAGTGGAAATTCTTTGCCTGATAACCTGCCCTTGAAAGAACAAACTTATTTTAAAATGTTACATTCATAGTAATGCAACAACCTACAAAATGAAAAGATTTTGTTATATTTCAAAAACACGATGCATACTGGAACTAAGAAGCTTTCTCACAAGTGAAAGAGATGGAAGGTGTTGAGACACAGCACTAAGGTTGGTTTCCACAAATCAGACAAATGGTGCTGTGGATTACAATTATTATTATTTGCCAAAATGCTTCAATATTTTTTAAAAAACCAAAAACGAACACTCAGTACATAGCTGGCAAGCATATTAAATTAGGAGAGAAAAAAATGGAAATGTTTTCACTTGCAATGAACTTCTGTGAGCCTCTTGATGTGCAAATTACTGGTCAAGTTGTTTACAGTTTAAGAATTATCATGTTCCGGCGAACACGACTGATCCTTCACTGGGCTCTTGGACCTGGAGCGTGATCTCCTAGGAGACCGTGACCTTGAACGTGACCTTGACCTATCAGAGGGTGGAGCCTTGCGCCTGACCGGTGAGTGAGAGTGCCTGGCCGGTGAGTGAGAGCGCCTGGCCGGTGAGTGAGACCGCCTGGCCGGTGAGTGAGAGCGCCTGGCCGGTGAGTGAGAGCGACTTCTCGACCTGGAGTATGATCTGGATCTGTTGTAAATGACAAAAAATATTGCTGCCACATCTTCTTTGTTTTGGATCATATACACCTAATTCAAGAAAGATTGCTTTGTGAAAACATAACTAATAAAACATAAAACATACAACATACGACCGAGAGGAATTCTGGGTATCCACTTATTACTATGCTGTATAGCAAGATGCCAAAACCATACTCGGAAGACCTAATAAGTGGATACCCAGAATTCCTCTTGGTCGTATGTTTTATGATTTATGATCTCTGTGTTCACAAAGCAACCTTTCTTGAATTAGGTGTATAGAAACTTTCTCACACTGCATATAGCTATTACCAGTGGAGGGGGAACTCTCTATATGGTTGTGACAGGAATGCTTGCCATACTTTTTAGGAATTAAAATTCGATATTTTGCTAACTCTTAGAGTGTTGAACTTCAAATGACAATATTTGTAGCTATCACAGTTCCTCTTGAGGTATTTAAAGTCAACTAGAAAAGGAAACAAGAGCTATCATATTTGCCTGAAACTAAAATCTCCATTTGCCAGTGTCTTTGTTGAGACTGCTGGTAGTCCACAGTTCACAACAGTTGGTACCTTTTGGGCTGAAATGCACTTGAACCCACCCAGAATATGAGACTCTGGTACCATATAGGGATTCCTTTCAAACTTTATCTCACAAGCATCCCAGTCACTTTTATTTGGGAGTTCCCATCAGGAGTTGTAAGCAGTGGGATAAAGGATTAGGTAACTGTCTTCCTCTTCTTACTAGTATGGCTCCTCATACGTTCATATGTTTTGGCATATGTTTTAGGTATGGCATCCATACCTTGGAGTACCTTGTCTTGATTTTGAACTTTGTTTAAAATTGTTCTCATGGTGTGGAGAGCATACAAGCACAGTACTTAATGTAGAATTAAAATGTTCTAGGTAGATATCCCCCAGACCCCCTCCTCCTCCCTATACAATTTCAAATTGATTGTTATTTGTCTAAAGTTATTAGATCCTTTTTACTGCAAGAACAATGAAGTGTGGCATAAAATTACATTTCAGCTTCACATGTCTTGTACCTTCCTCTGTCATAAGAGATGCCTCATCTAAGGGACCATTCATTATCTATGCCAGGGGTAAGCTGGTAAGATTCATCATAAACAACAGCAAAAACATGACCCCCCTAAATACTCAAACATTTTGTGACCCCTACCTTTCGCCGTGAGGGTGAAAGGTTTGAGCTGATGTTTCGAGCGCTAGCCCTTTGTCAGATACCCTGGGTGCCAGAGGTTATCTCACTCATGACGAAAATAACAGCGAGGCTGAGGGCTGAGTGACGAAGCATGAGGCCGGAGGTCGATCGCGAGAGAACCTCTGGACTGGAGCGCCAGATATTACTGTTCTCAATGAACTTTGATCCTTTTGATTGACATGAGATAAGTCAACAAAAATGAGGTCATCACATGCAGGTTTTACAAGATTCCCTGCAGGCCATAACGTGACATGTAAAAATACATCTACGTTCAGTAATTTGAAAAACTGAAACAAGCACAAAGGCTCCCAGTCAGCAACAGCGCAAATAATCTATGTCTCTCTTTAAAATATACTGAACAACTGAAGCTACTTGTTGTTCTCTCAGGTCTTTGATTATAATATTTTACAGATTACTATTCAGTGAAGCCAAGAAAACCTGAATAATCTTGCTGGTAAAATTTCAAATTGATTGTTATTTGTCTAAAGTTATTTGATCCTTTTTACTGCAAGAACAATGAAGTGTGGCATAAAATTACATTTCAGCTTCACATATCTCTTAAATACAGTATGGTCTGTATTTCATTGTGCCCCAACCTTGCAATATAACCTACAGTAACATAAAACAGTTTTATTTCTCAAAATAACGCTTTCTCTTGTCCAAAGGAAGAAAACTCTGCCACGAGATGGCAAAATGTAAACAAATGGTAACACAGCAGTAAAATAGCCAATAAGGGTAATTTTAGACTCTTATAGTTCTTCTGGTACCATTTATAATTATGTTTCATTCAATGAAGGGATTCTCACATTCAACTCCAAACACAGCATCCCAACTCTTCATTCCAGTTAGTTTTTATATAAATAACCTAGTTGGGAAATTTAGTTGCACAATAATGTAAAATGTTTGATGATGCTGATAATTTCTAGTGCCAAACTGTCTGCCCTGTTCCTTTTTATAGACATGAAAATGGTTGCATCTGTAGTAATGATGAACACTATGCTGCATGACAAGAGAGACTCTTGAAATAAAAAAAATAGCTCAAAGCAAAAAAAACTTGTTATAAAAAATGCAATGAAACATGTCCAAACCTTGATCGGCGTCTTGGAGACCGAGAATGTGACCTTGAGCGTGATCGAGAGCGAGATCTTCTTCTGGGTGAATGAGAACGGGCACGATCCTGCAGTGATAAAATTAGAAACAAAAGTTTCAGTGACTAATTATGACCACTTATATTGCTAATAAGTATAGATTGAAATATTATATTAGTGATTTCTGAAAATGCAATACCGTAGTAACTCGAATAAGCGCCGCGGCGCTTATTAAATTTTTAGACTTTTTGATGCGGCGCTTATTCGAGGGCTGCGCTTATTTAAATCTCATTAAAATGTTGACAACATTTTGAATAGGAGACAACAGCTTTTTAATTCTAAAAACGATAACAACAACAATAAAACTCGTGTGAAAAAGTAAACTACACTTTCATGTTTCACTGTTCTACATGGGAATAAGTTTCCGCTGTTGGTTTGAAACGAATTGTATCGTTTTCCGTTTTTGCTTTGATGCTGTTCGAATAAGCGCTGCTCTAGAGCTCAAGTACTTGGAATAAGCGCCGCGTTGTTGTTGAGGGGTGCGGCACTTATTCGAGGGCGGCGCTTATTAGTATCTTTGCTCTCATGTGCAGCGCTTATTCGAGGGCGGCGCTTAATCGAGGGAGGCGCTTATTCGAGTAAATATGGTAAGGTCATTTTCTAGTAATTTACAATGTAGGTATTAATATCATACATGATAAGTAAAATTTGTGAAATGTTTCTCTGGTTAAAATGTTTTGATAAAATATAATAAAAATGTTTACTGGATAAAGATTTTACAAATATTTCTCTGTCCCTACATTTCGAATAAACACCTGCAAAGACCCACTCAACTGGGATGATGGAGCATTGTTACCACATGAATATTTGCATTTAATTTTCAGACAAAAGAACCTAACTTGCATTTTGCTTTTAATACTGTGCTTTTTGTAACATCCTTATCACTTCCCCTGAGGAAGACTGGTGTTACAGTCAAAACATAGGGAGAGAGAAATATTTAATTTAATTTATCCAGTAAACATTTTTATTATATTTTATTAAAACATTTCACAATTTTACATGCGTCCACCTCAGTGGTTACAGGACCACTTTCATACATGATAATTTTCATAGAAACAAAATGAAAATAATTATTCATTCTGAACGTTTAAAATTGATCTCTTACTAGGCACAACCTATTAACTACCTAGTAAAAGGTTCTAGTCAGGGAGGAATCTAGGAAACTGAGAAAGGGGGTGACAGAATAGAGTCTGAGCCCCACCCCCACCCCAAGAGCAAAATGCTACTTTTCAGCCGAGTTTTTCTAAGTAAATGAAATTAAAAAGGGGGCATTGTCCCTCACCCCTCCCAATCTGCCCCTGCTGGTGACTACTCAAGTTTTGCCTTAACTAGTCCCTCAGACACTGACCTCAATTATTCTGATCTTCCTTCCATTCAAATCACTATCGTCCAACTTCTTGATGGCACTTTTCATGTCCTCGTATGTGGCAAACTCAACAACACTGTGAAAGATAACGGAGGTCAAAGATGTACCAGTTGTTGAAGCCTACCATTTGATATTTTCCTCTGTACGAGTCGACCTTTTAAGACCTGAAATTTTGCCGCAAAAGACAACTTCATCTATACGTCCAGGAGTTCTCCAAGAATTCCAGGAGTAGTGCGAACACTGACACTAATAAGATATAGCTCAGGAAGGAATGGGAGAGTGCTAAAGGAAAAATAATGAAATAATGGGAAATGAAATTACGGCAGCAGATGGGGGGAAATAGCATGCGAGTAGAGATGAAGAACTGCAACCGTATTTACCCTTCTCCAACTCTCTGCTTGTGTGCGTCGGCATATGTAACTTTCCCTACCTGTCGCAGGTAGTCCTTCAGGTCCTACAGCAGGAAATGAATGACAGCCAGGTATCAATGTTAAGTACTTAGAGTCTACAAAACATTTCAGTGGAATATTAAATGACATCACCGTTTCATTTTTCCATAGTACACACAGTTTAAATTTAGACTCTTGGCTTAATCAATTTGTTCTGACAGTTCTGATATATAATTATTCTACATTTTTGTATTCTTTACTTCATGAAATATGATGTCAGAAGAATAACAAATGATGAATACAATTCTTAATTATTAAAATCCTTAATTTCAAGCCATACCTCTTAAAATAATACTTTCCTGCTAAGAAAAATAATAAACCATGAAAGTATCTGACTTGTATCCCCAATCAGGAGGGGCTTAACACTTTTTCCAAATCAGTGCATTATCTCTTCAGGCTAGTGTGTTCAAAAATGGCCTTGGGCCAACTGCGATGCTGAAAAACGTACTGCAAAAAAGTTCCAGAAACACTGCTGTAAACTTTCACATCAATAGAAATAATCCTCTTTGGCCTTGAAAGAACACATTCACTGTCTTTGTTTTATAAAATCACCTCCTCAAAAAAAACTAGTATACTCTAATATTTCTCTTTGGTCTTACCTTGTCCAAAGTACCCTTTAATTCACACAATTGACTGACAAGCCATGTCTGGCAATTTAGTTTATCCCTCCTTGACTTCACACATCAATGGATTGCCCATTTAGTCAAGTCTCATCAAAAGATAGCCCACTCAGAGTGCCCCATCGTCAACTCAACGATTTGCACGAGGAACTTCTCATAGCGTTTAGGGCAAATGTAAGGATTAAATCACTAGAAGCCTTAAGTACATGTAGGCTTTATTTGGCCTGTCAACATGAAAATAAAGTTTTTAAACCTTGATACATTTAATGTAGTGCATGTTAAGTTTGGCAGTGTTCTCACCAGACTGAACATTTCACAATTCCTGCATTTAAATCAGACTATAATAATGCAATAAGAACATACTGTAAGTATTTGTATGCATGACATAAATACTTGGTAGCTAAATTGTTCTGTCAATTATACAAAACATTTGTGGGTTCATGCAAACTTGTGTGATATTTGGAATGTGACATTCTACTGAACACTACTCCAAATATCTTGGCTTACTTGGGTCCCTGGATTAAAATGTTATTACCTGGGTTCAAAATAATTGCCAGCAATAGCCGGCAATTTTAGCACCTCACCGGCATGTTTTATTTTTGAAATATCAAACTCAAGTTTGTGTGATTGACCAGATCACCGTTGGCTTGAAAACATGCTGTATGATCTAAATGATTCTTAAGTTTGTGATCGGCAATTTTTTTTTGGCTGTGGTTATGATCATTGAGGATACTGTACATTACGAAACTGAGAGCGTTCGCTTTGCCTCAAGTTCTGGAGCATTCGTTTGGCCACGTTATTTTCTTCATGCTCTGGGATGATGCTGCAGATAAAAATAGTCATGCTGTCGTGAACTGTAAATTTTGATTGGTTGAAAAACAATGGTTGGGCAATGGTCTGACTCTTGGCGCCGGTACGAAGTTGAATGTGACGAAATGTAAATATTATTGCCTGGGCTTATCACTTGCGAGTTTATGTGAGCTGAGTTTACTTGACAATAAGTTATACTGGGCTTTTTAAATCATTCTGAAACCGTATGTAGCAAAATGTACTACATGTCCATAGTGAATGTGAGGGAAAAAATACGTCAAGAGTTGTTTGGGAGCAATAGGCATCTCAGTTGTTCTAGCTTGTGACGAAACACACAAATTATAAACTGTAGACTAGAGATTTGATCTGGTAAGTTCAATGTGCACACACATGCAAGATATTTCAGCACCCATGTTTGAATGATTCATTGATAAATGCCCACTTTTTTTACTCAGAACAATCGATGATGTACGCAAATTGTAAACATTCTTCATTTGGCCCCTGTCCGTGGCCGGCAGCTGGAAATTGTTAATAATATATGTACTTCAGGGCACATACTTCCTGTTGGCTCTGTCTCACAGAAATCGCTATGTCAGTGAAGAAGCAGGAAGGAGCTGGCAAAAATCTCAACCTCTAAAAATCAGCCTACAAAATTTGGCACATTTTCAAAAAGTTATTTTGAACCTTGATTACAAAGAAACAACTTTTCCCCCCTCAAAACCAATAATCAGATTACTGAAATACATTTGACTATCGAGGGCACTTTGCTTTGTAATAATACCATCAGCATCTAACTTCTCCTTGCAACACCAAGACAAAGCTAAATTAGCAGGTTAGGAGAATCAGCAAAATGATCACACAAAGACATAATGCTAAATTCTCTCTTACTAGTAGATTTGTAAAAAATGTACAGACCAGTCAGGGGAATCAACTACCAGTACATGTATCATGTTTGTTGTTAAAGGGGTTCCATTACTTTTCAGACCAAGGTTAACTGAAGAAACTCATTAAATAATGCTTTCCCTTGTAAATCCACTAGTGAGAACACTGCCATTAAATTACCATTTACCATGCTCATTTACACATTTATAAAACAACGGCAAACTTTCTCAAATCCTAGCATCTTATCTAGTACAAGTAAACTTAAAGCTGTAGTTAAAGCACATGAGATATGCTGCTATTAAGGTGACTCATTACTTTTGAATTCACAAATCTACATTTTGCTTCAAACGAATGATATTTTCTTAGCTTTTATTCAATTTTCTTCAAATAAAAAGTTATATTAATAAAAACATCTGTAGAATTTAATGACACATTTACTGATGCTCATAACACTACGTACACTCTGGTATGTTGACGTAATTCATACACGTATGTCATAAAATCAGTAAAATGTAAAAATATCCATATTTTGCCAGATGACCCCACATGAAAATTTCGGATCTGATAATAGATGTTATGAACTTTAATTCTGCAAAACTACATCAAAATCTTTTGGACAATTTTCGGCAAATTAGTGAAACATTTCAAGGTACTCTTTTCCTATGCAAATTAAGACCATACCGCTACTGAGCCATTTCTCAAGAACGGTGCAAGCAAACCACTTCAATCTTAAACCGTCCGACTGTAGTTTTATGATGGTCAAGATATCTGTCAAAAACTGAAATTAATCATGCCAGTAGCTCTTGAGTTAGTCAATGCTATATTTTGTGTTTTGAATCAGTGTTTTTGTAATACACACGTTCGCTTTGTAATTTTTAACGTTTTGGCAGGTGTTTTAAAATTTCATCCAGTGATTTTGTTTAAAATCCAATATGTTGTTCATGTGATCTTCTAGAATCAATGTACAAACTCTTGTTGTATTGAATCAACAGAGGTAACGTTTTTGGCAACTTTTGTGAGGGTACCTCTGGCTCTATTTTCTGTCCGTTTGTGCCACAACTGAGTTGCTTTGAAAATTATTCAGAAACAAAAAGCATTTCAGTGTCTTTTGTCCTTGGCACAAAGGAATTTTACAAGTTGACCCATGTGTGAGCTTTACTGTGCTCAAATTTGCAGACGCTGAGTTTTCATTTGGCCTCTAGTATCTGGCAATTCTATAGAACAGTTAGTATTTAGGGTTCTTTTATCTTTTGCAGAACTCATCACCTATTTTTGCTGTATATGTAAATTTGAGCACAGAAAAGCTCACACACAGGTCAACTGGTACAATTCCTTTGTGCCAAGAAGAAAGAATGCTGAAATGCTTTTTGTTTCTGAATAATTTTCAAAGCAACTCAGCTGTGGAACAAACGGATATAAAATAGAGCCAGAGGTACCCTACCCTCACAAAAGTTGCCAAAAGCATTACCTCCGTTGATTCAATTGCAACAAGAGTATTTTTAACAAAATCGCTGGACGGAATTTTAAATACCTGCTAAAACATTAAGAATTACAAAACGAGCATGTGTATTACAAAAACACCGATTCCAAACACAAAAATTATATATATAACTGACATTGACTAACTCAAGAGCTACTGGCATGATTAATATCAGTTTTTGACAGATATCTTGTCCATCATAAAACTACAGTCTGACGGTTTAAGTAGTGATTTGCTTGCACCGTTCTTGAGAAATGGCGCAGTAGTGGTAGTGTCTTAATTTGCATAGAAAAACAACACCTTAAAATGTTTCTCTAATTTTCCGAAAAACTGTCCTAAAGATTTTGATGTAGTTTTGAAGAATCAAAGTTCTTAAAGTCTATTACCAGATCGGAAGTTTTCATGTGGGGTCCGGCATCGGGCAAAATATGGATATTTTTACATTTTACTGATATTATGACGTATGAATTACGTCAACATACCAGAGAGTACGTAGTGTTATGAGCATCGGTAAATGTGTCATTAAATTCTACAGATGTTGTTGTTAGTAAAACTTTTTATTTGAAGAAAATCGAATAAAAGGTAAGAAAATGGCATAAGTTTGAAACAAAATGTACCAGTACCAGCATGATTTACATACCGTTTGAATTAGCGCATACTGGGCTGCCAAACCATGTCAGCGTTTTGTAAATTAACGCGTATTTATTTTTTCATTGCGCTGCGAAGTTTAAGTCACAGATACAACTTAAACTCTCATACATCATGTCAAATATTCTCAAAACTAATTGGAAATGGAAGAAATGCTGGCACGGTTTTATAATACACATATTCAGCAGCTTAATACGTCTAATACGTTTTGAGATGAGACCCCCTAAAACTGTTCAGTTCTGATGTTTTCGATCTTGGAGAAAACGTGATTTTAAAATTCTTCATGAAAATATTTTTATGTAAACAATATTAATTGGATTTGTCACCTTGAAAAAGTCTCTCCAATCAGAGCGAGGGAGCGAAATATGAACTCGGTGATACTTTTCGCACCTTGTCAAAGATGCAAATGTTCAGTTTCCAGAGCTTTACCGTGATTGCACAAATGAATTTTGTTTATTCACGGCTAGTCCAGGCCTGTGGCTAGTCTTTTAGTGTGACAATCGGCACAATTTTTTTAAATTCTCCACGACCATGTTCACCATGATGAGTTCTAGAAATTGTGTCAAAAGAGGCAGGGGAAGAGGAAAAGGAAAGAACAGGCAAGAATTATACGAGGTTGAGAAACCCCAAGTTGATACAATTTGGAACGGTGAGAGAAAACTTGCTCTCGGAAATGAGGAGAAATTGGAGAGATTTAACTTGTATTCTTCGACTGTATATAAAGCTAAAGAGCTCCAATGTCCAATCTGTAATCAGGATTTATACACTGAAGTTGGCAAGAATTCCTATCTTGGTCATGCCACGAGTCCGCATCAGATCGCTAAAGCACTGAACTCTTAGAACTTCAAGACTTCTTTTTCCGTTGCCCGTTATTGGGCATTGCGACATCTTTACACAAACCAATACTCAAAGCAGTAAGAAATGACAATAAATAATAGTATTCAAGATGAAACTTCCCTATAGCTGTACGCACGCATGCAACAGGACATGCTGTCACGGACTAATGGTGTGCTACTATGGTAATGCCACGCATGGCATGACGTAGGCGCTATGCAAATACGAATGTGATGACACTTGAACTTGTCTGATTAGCACTGTTGATAGCTCCGGAAGTAAAAACAAACATTGAAATTTAGGCAAGAGGAAAGGAAAAAATGTTTTTCGCTGTAACTTGAAAACGAAAAATTATTTTGCAACCAAATTTTTACAAGAAGAAACTTCCTTTTTGGAAGAAATATGTTAAACCAAAAACTCATTTTTGAAAAAATACTTAACTCAAACCCATTCTGATACCTTGTGGGGACTCTCAAGTAAAATAAATGACTGGTTGCTAAGGCGAATTAAAACTCAGTTTCTTCATTATCTTTTAGGTTAGGGGATTTTAATTTATAAAAAATATTGTTTGGTGCACAGAAAAGAGATTGGTGTGGTTGATGATGTCATCGCTTTCCGTATATGGAAAATACATTTTGCAGCTTCAAAGCTTGATAACGTGTTTGGCTTGATCAACAGAGAGTAGCAAATATTACTATTGTTCAATAAAAAAAAAAAGGGGTTGAAAAAAGTATGAAGCACTTTTTTGAGAAAAACTGCTGTGGAAGGAAATATAGAATGACGTCATCTTTTTTATTGCGATAATAAATAGTTCATGGATAAATT
>JAOBYG010038005.1:0-12238 GCA_025403545.1 Epizoanthus stellaris | reverse complement strand
TTTACTAAGAAAACTCAATTTTATGAATTTATGCTCCAAAAAGTGCTAAAATTTGCTAATTATGCTCTGGCAGTGCTTGTTTAAAAAATTATGCTCTTTTGCTCCAATTATGCCGAAAATTATGCTAGCACAATCCACCAAGGCCTAGTCCTGGGGGTGGGGGTATGGGTGTTGGTGTTGGTGTGAGTGTGGGTGTGAGTGAGGCAGTTGAAGGGGTTTAAGTTGGGTGGCGGAGATGGGAGTCGAGAGTTTAAATAGCTTTGTATCATCAACAAACAACAACAACAACAACAACAACAACAACAACAACACTGACAACAAAAAGTAGTATGAATTATCAGGGGCAGGTGACATGCTTAACAATATTATGAAGTGTAAGGTCCAAAATACATTCCCATTCTTCAGCAAACTAAAAACTCGCATAAGTATGAATTAACGTTTTACAGTTGACTTATAACAATGTCCTTTCATGTAGGCAAATATAAGTGGAAACTCAACAACTCTACCCGAATTCAGCTGTGAATCCACTCTCATCGAGATCATCAAGATCACAGCGTACGCAATATTGCTGATCGCCACTCTTGTTGGGAATTCTCTGGTTATCGCCGTGATCTGGAGAAACCGCAAGTTACGAACAATCATTAACTTCTTCATTCTGAACATGGCGATTTCAGATCTACTTATGCCACTGTTTGCTCTGCCGCTACGAATCAAAGAAATTTATTTACCTGAAGGATTGTGGCTCGTGGACGGAGTGTTTGGTTCAATAACGTGCAAGTTCATGCCATTTGCGGAGGATACGTCTGTGGCAGTGTCTGTTTTGACGCTAGAAATAATTGCAATAAAGAGATTTTACAGCGTCGTTCTCCCAAGGAGGAGACAGCCAATCAACAGCAAGAAAACGTGTTTTGTCCTCATCGCTCTCACTTGGATTATTGGAGTACTCTATCCTGCTATACATCTCTACACGTTCCACATTACCCACGTATATGGAACACCGTACTGCAGCTGGGGTTGGGAGCCAACTGTTGACAATATTGAAGCCTTTAAAGTTCAATTTCCTATTATCCTGGTTTGCTTTACTGTGCTACCATTCATACTCCTCACCAGTCTCTACTCGGCCGTAATCGTTTCTCTTCACCGTCAGAAAACACACCTCCTTTTGGCCTCGGAAGCGAGACAGCGTAGAGCCAAGAAATACAGACGAATAACGTACATGCTAGTGACAGTGGTTATTGTGTTCCTTGTGTCGTGGACGCCACTTAATATTTGTATATTTCTGCGTTCATTTGTTTGGCACCAGTCTTCGCTGCCCTGTGATTCAAGGCGACACCTGATGTTCAGCAGCAGGTTGTTGTCGTACATGTACCCAGCAATAAACCTACTGATTTACTGCATCTTCATCGCGGATTACAGGAAAGGTGTCCTGGAGCTGTTGTGTTGTCCTATGCGATGCAGTTCATGGTGTAAGAATGACAGTTCGCCAGAAGAGACCGAAGGCAACATCGCTGTAGAACATGGCTCGTCAAACGCCATGGTTCGGGACACACTTTTGTGATAATTTATGAAATAATACAGATCTAGCATGGGTTCTGATTTGTCAATCGTAGTGTTGTTATCACGAGATTACTATGTGTAGGTAACGTAGGGCGCTTTTCATTTATGGTCGTGTCTGCATGCCAGCCCGAGAGACCTGTTGGAAAGTCAAAACACGCGAGAGCCTTTTTCCCGCCAAAACTTATCAAATTCGCGCGCTTGAATAGCAGAACAAGAGAACTGAGCAGTCGGGCCGATGGTTGTCGTGTTCCAGTTGAGAACTAATCACTCGAACTGGCCAGACCTGACTAATAGAACGTGTTCTTAGTCTCAGGCAACTAAGATGTAATGTCAACATTTTCTAGCAAGTTCTGGCACGAAATTCGAGTGGGGGACTGGGGGCAATGAAAGAAAAAAGTTGGGTATTTTCTTTTTCGTCAACAGCACTGCTTTGCTATCATTCACCACACCATCACTCTCCATCATTCGCTATAATCCTTGCTGGAAATACCAAAAATTACCTATGAGATGCTTGTGGATGAGGCTATATCAAACTGTGATAAAACACTGCGAAAGCTGTCGAGAAGTACGAAAAGTGCTCAGCTTCGCCTCCGATGTTCTCTTGTGCTCTACATCTTTCCACGTCTTTCTCTGACTTCCGAAAAGCGCGAAGCGAAGGGCAAGGGCAACACAACAACCCAAAGGGATTGTGTGGGAGGTTTAATTTACCTAAATGTGCATTTTGTTGGAGTCATAACCCCAACAAAATGCAACCTTTCTTGAAATAGCTGGATACGTATGGATTGCGACACAGATGCCGTAGAGTGCTCAATACAGTAGTGCAGAGTGCAGATATACATAAAATAAGGTTTAAAATGGATTAAAATTTTGATATTTCTTTTATGTATATCACAGTTTATATAGACACCAGTAGCCGCTTGGTATTGCTCAAGGATAGCCATGGGGGAGCTAGGAGGCTGCTTTAAATTAAGGAAGACCTGGTGGCACATTGGTTAGTGTGTGGGACTTAATTAAGCCCAAAAGGTCGAGGATTAATTCGACCTGGCAACTGTTACTTGTTACTTCGACTTCTCAGTCGATTCAGTCCACAGAAACCGGAGTTAAGCGCCGGCACTGATAAGCCATTTTTGGCTTCTTTTACTATAAAGTTTGCTATAGTTTCTTGGTTATTTATTAATCTAATAAAGTTGATCCCCGTGTTTTACTCCCATATGTTGTCTACATACGTGTGCCGCCCAACGGGGTAATGTTTATAAGGCTTTTACTCTGAAACGGGATATTTCCTTTAACATTCTAAGCTCAGACATTTGAGCTACATATGCTCTAAAGATCAGGATAGCTCCGGTAAATTAAATGTCCTCTGAAACGAGATATCAAACGTGTAATATATTACTCTAAAATCAAAGTAGTACACCAACATGACCGCCGCATAAATATTTTCTCTAAATCCCGCTCATGTTTTTCATGCCATATCTCGGCTAAGAAATACATTCTTGCTCCAACATTTCGCCAAGTTGTGTGCTTTTACAGCCTCTACAAGCTAAAAAACATTTTAGTGACCCTGGTTAAAAGATGTATTCCTGTGAGGGCCCTGTGACGTCAGTACAAACCACCTATTGTATATAATACTAAAAGTCCATTTCCCCGTCTGCTGCTCTCCAATTGCGCAATGACAAATTCTAAATACAACGCCATGAAACTAATATTTAGTATTATTTGTATTTCAGTTCTAGTTTAAGAAACAGAAAACGTTTCCCGTTTTTCCTCAGAAAAACTTTGATAGAAAAAGAAACTTTCACGAGAACAACGACATCTCGTGACCAATAGAAACTGACAGGAAATTGTTCTGTATATTTATAATTTTACATTTTACAAGAAAGAATTGAAATATCACGAATTTCGTTTTGACTAATTTAGCTTAAACACTTTTACAAAAACGTTTCGTTTTGATCCTCATTTACTTGCAATTGAAAACAAATTTCAGTCTGTCTATCTAGTTTCATTTTGAATCGAAAGATGTTGCTCCTTGGCCGTATCTTATCAGCTAAACTTTGAGTTAGCATATCATTAATAAGTCAAAACTATTATACATTTACCATACGCATATTTTACTAACTTTACATTGCACTTATATCTGCAATGTGGGTAATAAATAATAATCTAAAATCATACTTTAAATACTAAAATTATTTGAGCTTATTTAATAAAATAGTGTCATATTCTAGAACGGCTTCTTCTTGTCTGAAACTGAAACCACATTCAACATGTCTCGTCGCTCCTGACGTTTCATCAAATTATTCTATATTTTAGGATGTAAGGTGACATTAATTAATTAATCTATGACTTGATCAAATTCTCGGTTCCTTCCGTGAGGATACGCATGGTGATTGGAATCAAAACCAATGAAACGTCAGTCATGCAGATCGTTAATTGCAAAGATATAATTTATTCAGACACAATGCTTAATGGGAAGACACTTGGACGTCAGAAACACAAAGCAATTAACATCCAAGGCATATCATATGTTGATTTAATTGTAATTTCTTCTTCATTCATTTAACGAAACTGTATTAAAACCGCACTAAGCAATACCTCGGAGGCTTTACCAGTCCAGGGCCTATAACTTGCTACTTACACAAGGAAGATGTTCCCAACAAGAGAGGTATGTGAATCGAATGTGAAGTCTTTTACTTGGCGAACTTCATGATAGTCATGATAACGCTTGCGTTTATACCTTGCAACACCTTGTCATCTTTGAACCCATTCTAGTTTCATTGTTTGTAACAAGTTCTCGCACTTGATTTTCTACGTTTGATTCCAAACTTGTATCTGGTACTTTCTTCGTTTTGCCGGCGCTGGTGTTCATCAGCATGATCGACATCCTCACGAGTCTAGCGAGGACAGCGGAATCGGGAATCCGCTTTTTGTATGGCTTCAAACAAACTTATTAAAAAGCAAGCTTTTGTTTTTAAAATATTGGTGCTTGTAGTGAATCTAAACTGATCATTTCCATCGCGTTTGTTAGTTTTAGAATACATGATTTTCCAATTTTCCCAGGGGAGTATGCCCCCCCCCCCGGAGTTCCCTATAGAAGGCTTGCTGTTCTATCCTTGTCTCGATCTCTACAAGAGCCAAATTTTACTGTAAATTCAAAGAAATAGATATGGCATTTAAATACCAAGATCGCATCTATCTGTCACTTTGGCTTTCAATTTATTTGAACTACTTTTGCTAGGGTGTAGGAACCTCTCCTTAACATTTTATGGGTTTTATCGTCCTACGTTCTCTTTTTTCATACGTATATGATATTGTAATTCTTGTCTGTGGAATATAACCTGTCTAACTTTTGAACTGTATGGAGATGGAATATGTACAAGTTTTCCTAAAAGGGAAACCCTACCCTCCCTTGATACCTAACAGGAAAATTAAGGTGATCTTCCACTCTAGCACATGTATGGAAAAAGATGGGAAAACATTTCTATATTACTGGAGACTGGTGTCACTAAAAAGTTGTGTTTCTCCATAGATAAAATAATACTTAAAGTATTGCATGCAATTATCACCTGTCGTACCAGGTGATCACGCAACCTTGCACGCCATTTTCTTATTCATTTTCGTGGGGCAACAGCACACAAATGAAATTTTCAGTTTCTTGTTTACTGCATAAATTAACCACTTCTTTTTTTTCTTTCTTGACCATGTGCTGGAGTCGGAGTTCATCATAAAGCTTGAGGATGGTTTAACATCATTCACCAATATCAAATCTAATTTGTAATTTGCAACTGTTTGGTAATGTCTCAGTGAGTTGAGTCGTTATTTACAGTGGGGCCTAAATGTAAATAAGTTGTCTCAACTGGGCAACATCTTCACATTTGGAAGTTTACATGAAAGTTAAAAGTAATCTCATTCGAGCGAGACATATATAATATGTCGGTTCCCTTTTGATTTACAAAATTATTTTATCAGGATGCAAATATGTATGTGAAAAATGTCAAGCTTCGATGTTAGCCTTAAAACAATAAACTTTGTCTGTGGTTTTATTGGTGTTGTTTTCAGTGAAATTTGATCTCCGATTAAGTATTTACTCTTAAGTAATTAAAATTATTTCTATGCATGAAAGTATTGTGTATTATGTTTGAAAATTTATCTATCGTTTCATTTGCCACGTTAATATTTTCTGAATGGACACAGAAATGTGAATCCAGCCTTTCTTTCTTAGCCCCATGTGATCTTGAGACATTATTAGTCATGCCGAAGGCAACGACTTATGGTTTTGGCTTTCTTATTTTGATTTTGATTTTGATTTTTCGTGTTACGAGGCCCAGGGCCTGCGCAGCCAGAGGTGTTTCACGAATGTCCAGCGCATGGAAAACATTTTCGTTTAAGGAAAGTGCTTTGGAAACTCTTCAAAAGTAATTACGGTGTTCAGCAGATGTACTGTTGTTCGATGTTCCACAGAAAGTTAAGCCCGGTTGAGCCAGGTTAGTATTTGGATGGGTAACTGCTTGGAAGAACTCCATAAACAAAGTGATTCTTTACTTTTCTCTACTTTTTTATCTCTTCTTTCCTTTGAATAAATGTATACGACTGAAATTCGAAGTATAAGAGGTAGAAAAGGTTACTGTGAGACTCGCGATGGTGAATGAAATCAGGGCTGCAAGAGAGCCAGTCATGGGACATGCCAAATGTAATTAAAAACAGTTTTATCCGCTTCCAAAATAGTTTTCAATGGACTTAATTTTTATAACAGTAATGAGTTCGTGATGAAAATTTATTCGCACTGTCAACGCGAGTTATTGACTCGAAAGTACAGTGAGGTCTTTGTCAAAGAACGCACACAAGTCTAATAACGTATTTCACCACTCTTTTTTTCCAAATTCACAGAGCAAAACCGTATTTTCTTGAAGCAAAAGAGAAAAACAAAGAAACAAACTAAGGAACTAAGTTAGTGTTGGTTCCACTTCTAAAAAAGCAGCTTTTGTGTAAAAGAAATTGGAAAATGTACCTTCCGAGACTCGAACCCGGGATGGCGTGCGTCGAAAGCCAATAGTCCAACCATTACGCCACAGAATAATCCACTGGTTGATAATTGCAAAATGTAGACATATCTACGTTTTATTCAGTCTCGGATTTTTATTCTTGTCTTGAGGTGTAAACAATTCCTCTTTCGCGTTTCGCTGTTTGTAGAACCTACATTTTTTGCCGGCTATTAAAATAGAAAAGAGAAGCAGTGCTGATACTACAGGAGTCCCAACGTCGATATGAGTGACTGTCAAGTGTTGTGGTGCACTTGTGTGACATTGAAAACATTTCGAAAATATAATTTTTGACTCCTCGCAGTGGAACAATCTTTTTTCCACTTTTTTCTACAACAACAACAACAATATTTATTTCCACCATTTTTAAATTATATTGCATTAAAATTGTACTTTTGCTCTTCCGTTACATATTTAACTTTCACGAATTTATAATTGCTTACTTCTTAATTAAAGAATATGGGTACTCAACGAGAATCCAATTGCAAATTGAAGATGTTTTATATAAAATTAACAAATTTTGCGACAGCTACTTCGATATAAACGTGGGACACAGTCTCACTTATACGCCAATCTTTTGTTTATGAAATTCTTTATTAATTGTAGAAAACGACAAGGATTTAAAATATGAAACATTTTATCTCTTTCTTGATCCCATCCACGTTGTTAAAAATCTTTCGCTGTTGGCTGTTTCGCAAGTCACCCCTGGACCCGGTTACTTGAAAGTAGGTAATCCGGGCTATTATTTGGGGTATTCATCTATTGTTATTTGGGTCAATGGTATGTTTGCGTTCAAGCCATAGTTAGCTCTCGTTAGGCCTCTGCTGTGCGTGAGCCCCGGAGGCTGTGCGCAGCCTCTCGTTTTACCTGAAGCGAGTTCAAGTACAGCTACACAGACCCCTCAATCGCAGGGGAAGCGGCAACATCCCGCAAGTCTCCAGAGAAGAGTGCAAAATGCTGCTGCACGTCTAGTTTTTTTTTAAGAATCTAAGTATTGCCGAATTGCACCTTTGTTGCGTAGTTTGCACTGTCTGGCTCCCTGTCAAATATCGCATCGACTTTAAAGTAGTTTTACTTACGTTTAAGGCCATCCACGGGATGGCTCCACAGTACTTAAGTAATCTTATTAGCCTCAAAGAATTTACTGGATACAATCTCCGTTCTAGCGATAGTATACTATTTAGCACTCCCACCTGCAAGTCCATTAAGAGATTAGGGGACAGGGCATTCTGTATGGCCGCTCCAGCGTTGTGGAACAGTTTGCCTTACTCTGTCAGAAGTTGTGCATCTGTAGATAGTTTTAAGCAGTCCGTTAATACGTTTTTGCTTCGCCAAGCATTTGCATAACTTCCCAGTTTCCTACATAGTTGTATATTCGATTGTATAGTTTTTATGCATCGTGTTCATACACATTTTAATATACAGTTATTTTCAGATATTTTTGCAGTTATTTTCAGATATTTTTACTATTTAAATTGTATTAAGGTTACGCTAGGATTGTAAATTATTGTAAATTGTAAATTTTATATTGAATTTCTTAACCTTTGTAATGCGCATTTGAAAATTGCATGATTGATAAATGCGCATAATGATAAATTACATTACATTACATTATTATTATTATTATTATTATTATTATTATTATTATGAAATATTTCATGTCTAACACCCGCTTCTCTCATTCATTATTATTATTAAAATATGATTGTCATCTTAGTTGTACACTAGGAACCAAATCAAACAACTGTATTTTATTGATTTTTATTGTCGAGCAAAATTAGGTTCGTTTTATTTGTGGTCAAACAATCTATTTTTTATATTCAATATTCAAAAAGTAATTTCTTTGCAAGGAAAATATATAAAAAAACTCCATTAGGCTAATGCCAGTGTTAGTGGTCTGTCACCTCCTCTCTACTGATATAAGTTACTGTATATTGAGATCATGCATGGACCGTAAAGCGGCAGCCAGCTGCGCCTTCAATGCATTCGGTTCAATATTACAATGATCCTAGATCCTAGATATTAAAATGGAAAGCGCACAATATAAATGCATTACCATTACCATGCTCTTAAGGGGGGCTTACAGTTATAATTTTAGGAGTAATTAGGTGAATTTAAGAGGTGTTTTGAAGGAGAAAAAAAGAATTGAATGACACGCACCAAAATGTATTGAATAAGAGCGCGAGTGTACTCTCGCCGGATATCGACATTTTGGTGCGTATCTATTAAATATTAATCCCAATTCTTAACTTTTAATTTACCCCAAACTCATTAAAATTCGAAATCTCTTCAAAATCATTAATCTGCCCCACCACCTTATTTCCTTCAAATCGTCTCCAAACAAATTTAAAATATTTTAACACCAAGATCAGTCTCATTACTACATCCATATGATTCAAAATTTTGAAACTCCAAGTAGATCAGGAGAAATAAATTAGAATATAGCTAAATCCGCACTGTGAGACTAAGCGTTTGACTATAAGCCTCCCTTAAACATGAGTAGCGTATTATTTTGTGGGGAAAGCAATAAAATGGCAAATGGTTTTCATCACATTCTGTTACCATGGTAACAGCAAGAGTAATCACTGGACTGTCGCTCATATATAGAGGTAATATTTTGTATCGAAGACCTCTTAACCGAGTTATCCCAAAGCGAATGATATTTTTAAACTGTATGGCCCGGGTTTTGTAATACTCATCGCACAGGAGAACGGCGAGGGATCAGCATCCAACTTAAGGTGAAATGATAATCAAAGAACTTTCCCTATGAAATCAATCTTTTTGGTAACCATTTGTAATCATAACACAAGTTGTCATTATTGATGGCCGAAGAGGCACAAATCAGTTCCACTGTTACCATGGCAACATGACAAGGTGTACTTTGGCACTAATAACTAATGCATAAATCATTAACAAAAGTGGGCAGAAAACAACATAGAAAATATCTGCATCTGCATATTCTGAATTGTGATATGAACCAAACTTGTGCTTTCAATCAGGTTTTTTTAAAAAAATTATGAATTCTAGCGAAACACAGACAAAGACAAAGTAGGATTTTTTGACCCAAAATGTAAACATACTTTTGATCGGCAAAAAAAACCAATACAACCGATTTGCTTTATAAGATAATGAACAGGTAAAGACACAAGCAAGATTTTAATACAGCAAATGGCCGGCCATTTACAAACAAAAGAGAAAAAATAGCGCTCGGCATAAAATATTTCAGGTAAAAGTATTTGTTCAAAAGCACATGGGATCAGAAACTGGAGGCTGGGTAGCAAATTACTGCACCAACTCAAACAATATGAACATATCAGAAACTGTGGCAACTGAAATAGAAATAAAATTGATAATTTAGCCTGGGTGAAACTTGGGTTTCTTAGTGAGGTCAGAAATTCTCGACTTTTTATAAAATTACTAAAATGTTTTTAAATACATTGCAATAACCAAGGAATCGCGTTAATTTCGAACAAATGTTTATTTTATGATAGATCTGTTACTCAAAAGGAGTGAAAATGCCATATATTGAACATACCACACTGTCCGCAGATAGCTTCTTTTGGAAAAGTTAGAAAGTGTTAGCTCTAAACGTTATTGAGTAATATATGAAAATGTAGCAGTTGGGCTGGAGGGAGGTGGAGGGGACAGATAGGCTTAAAGAAAATTAGACATCAGAGCAAGAACATTTATCCATAGGACTGATAACATTCATTTTATACAAAATAACTTATTTTGCCAGTAAAAGTTATAAAATGTTAGCCGTAAGCGTTATGCAGTAATATACGAAAATATAGCAGTAGAGGGTGGGGGTGAAATCCTCGCCTCCAGGGCCAGATAGATAGGGTTAAAGAGAATTAAAGGTCAGAGAAAGACTGTTTATCCACAGCAGAATTCTTCCCCAACAGTTGCTTGGATCATAATTATGTACTTCGTTCCACCCGCACCCAATTGCCAATTACTGGATAATGAATGAAAAGAGCATTCTTGACCAAGCTTTCTTTTTTTTTTAATATTAGCATTTGTGAATTTCGATATTTTAATGTATTATTCGTGTGATTTTAGACTTTGGTAGAGAAGATAGTGTTTATTATAGTTAGTACATTACAGCTGAAGAGCCACTTTGTAGAGATACTGTAAATAGACCATATTATTATATGACGACTCCGAGATCTTGTCTTCCCAGCTCTGCCCTTGTTCTACTGACTAACTACAATGATTGCTACTTTTATATATTTTTCTACAGTCTGTGTGGGAACTACACTTGATACACGAAAAGTATTTTAAGGTTACTTCTAGACTATACGCCAAAATATCAGTTGTAACAGTATTTTAATACTTTTTTAATTATAACTATATACTTTTTAATTTAGCTAGAATTATTACTTTCACGTGCGTGTTTCAACGTGTTATAACTCCTAAACGTTACATGGTTAAATAAATTATTATATTCTACTTCATTCTATCCTATCATATCCTATCCTATTCTGTTCTATTCTAGTCTATTCTAGTCTGTTCTATTCTATTCTATTCTGTTCGGTTCGGTTCGGTTCTGTTCTGTTCGGTTCGGCTCGGTTCTGTTCTATTCTATTCTATTCTATTCTAAGGGTTTTTCATTTATTTTTGCACCAGGCAAAATGGATGAATTGCAACAGTTACTAGGGGAGGCGTTCCAGACGGAAGCCAATCTTACTGCACTGATGGGCGAGAATCGTGCGAGCTATGAACAACGCCTGAAGGAGCGGCTTGAGAAGAGACGACAGCGGCAGGAGGCCGGCATGTCTGACGAGGACATTGAGAAGGTCGAAGCTGAAGAAGACGCTCAGGCCGAGGCGCAGGCGCAGCAGGCTTCATCCGGGAATGCTCTTGCTGATTTAGAGGTATAACATGATGATGATGATGATGATGATGATAGTAATAATAAAAAAGACGTAATTGGAGCATTGTACAATAGTCTCAATGCTCTTACAACTAAACATGAAAAATTTCTTAAACTACAAGTTACTATAAAACTAATTACATTTTATTTTCAGATCTAAAACTACTGTGACTAATGCAATAACTATAATAACTGATAACTAGAATAGAAACGTCCAATTGCCCTATTTTGTTATTACTTCGCAATTTGTTTACATTTTACAAGCTCGAGAAAAAGATTCATAAACTATAATCTTCTGTCTTTCATGTTTCTGTATATTCTAACATATTTTCAGAATGACATTTGTGAAGGCTCTTTTGATTGTGGACTTTCAAAATCCATGTTACTTTTGCATTGTGGGGTTAAAGTGGGGGAAAACAAAATGTAAACAAACCATATTCAAGCTGGTGCAGACACCTACGAAGCGGTAAAATAACTTTGTTGGTACATTTCATTGTTCATATGATAATAAGAATCAAATCCCCGGATCAAATCTAATATAAAATGGATTGATTTGAACTTTTATCAGCGAAATAAATCACTTTTCATTTATTGTATTGAACAAACCTGTGACGTAATATGACGTAATAGTGAAATAGGCCAACCGCCCCTCTACTCCCTCTCGCTTGTTGAATCACATATTCATCTTCTGATTGCATTCCAGTGATAATTTTAATACAGAAATGTGAAAGATAGTTTTAGATAAAACAGACAGTACATACTAGCAGCC
>JAOBYG010037894.1:0-12241 GCA_025403545.1 Epizoanthus stellaris | reverse complement strand
TTTATATGATCGCGGCCAGATAACGTGTATGATTCGTCTCTGAATTTAGAAGCGCATAAAACGCTCGTATCCGGAAAATTCTAAATAACACACAAATGATAGAAATTGCGATAAAGAAATCAGATTTTGTAGTTAAAAATGACAAAACGTCTCATCGACTCTGATTCACATGAAACTCCTTCTATCCGAACCACAAACAAGCACTTGTTTTCGCTTGCCATTGTGATTGTTGAATCTAAAAACGCTAGGGTATTAACGGTCAGTATAAAATAGCGATAAATTCTGAAAACAAGAAGGCAAACCGAATAATTCACGAATAAAATAACTCGCTAAACTCACGCGACTGAATCAGTGATTGTGAACTTGGCCAGCCCACCGCGCACGCAACATACTAGTTGCTTTAGACCATTGTCTCACATTTGTCTCACATTCCATCCGTTTTTGTCTAGGCCTCTTACAGTAGCTCTCCCTGTGACGTCACCGCGACGAATACCGAGCGCAAGAAAAGAGGCCTAGTAACTAGGCAAATACATCACATGTGCATTTTCAAGTTCTAAGCAAGAAACCAAGTTTATAGTTTATAACCGTAGTGAATACATATTAACTGCGTATTTTCAGTGAGATGATCTGACAGATGGTACTTGTTTCTGCAGGGATCTGGAGAACAACAACATAACAACCTTGGATCAGGGTGTGTTTGGTGGACTGAAAAATCTTGGATGGCTGTAAGTAATAATGACAGAGAGGAGGTCGATCAGCATGGCCACACTCCTTTATTCAAATTTACTAGCAATTAGCATTTGATCAATTTAAACGAGATCAACTATTTTGCAAGTTGCAAGTTGATAGTCAAAGGTTGTATTAGGGTTAGGGTTAAGGTTAGGGTTAGGTTAGAGTTAGGGTTAGGCAAATTACATCGTTTGAGTAGCAACTCGCAACTAGCAACTCTCATCTCACAAAATAGCCATTTCATTTTAAACGATAATAATAATAATAATAATAATAATAATAGGTCTTTATTGATATATTGCCAGAACAGCAGACGTGCTCTGCTTACAATAAAATACATTGCAATAATACTAATACGTTATTATACTACTAATAAAACTACATAATATAGTGGCTACAGATAAAAAGGCGCCGATTTATGAATAATGACTTAAAACGAGTTGTACGTAGTCTTTTGGTTTCTTTGTTGATAATTCGCTTCTACTCAAATGTATGAAGGGTTAATGGTCACATCTTGGCCCGTCTTTATGTTTGCACTTTAATTCAGCAGTTTTCTGCAGGCAGTTTATAGTCGTCGAGTCTGCCTTGCTAGAATTTCGTTTAAGTTCGTTGAAAGTCTTTTCACATCGCCATTCAATTTAAATACATGATAAAATAAAGAGAAGTAGATAAATTGTAGGAAATAGAGATGGAAAACGTTACATCTAACCTCACCCATTGATGCCTGCCAGAACTCACCAGTTCTACCGGGACCAGTTCCAATGGTTGTTGCATTCCATTTGAAAACTGACCGCTCGGGCCGGCATGATCTGACTAATATAAAGCAGCCTGAAGGTACCTGCACATGCAAGATGCCTTATTTCTGAAAGAAAACGTCATAATTTTGTGCTAATTTGTCACTGAAGCGGGCCTAAAACTCTTTTGATACCAAATGGTCTTCAGAACTTAATTCTGAAAGCTGATTTGAAAAATAATAAAAGAGGGATGAGAAAGAGGAGTGAGTTGGAGTATCAAAACGTGCACTTTTCTCCACACACTCTTACAGACACGAGTACGATAAATGCGTCTAAAATGTGTTTCATTCAGTTAAATCCATCAGACGTTTTAGTCTTGTCCTCTGTGATTCAATGTCATCAACAACTAACACTTTAACACGGGAAAACCTTTTAACAAGCATGAGTTTTTCCAGATAGAAGCAATTATTCCAAAGAGAGAAAACCAACTCAACAATAATTTCCACTTTCCATCAATTTCAGCCAATCAGAACGCTCGAACTTAGTCTCTCGACATTTGCCACATACCAGCAAATGGAAGGCAAGCAAACAAACCCAACAAGCGCAAGCAGACAATGCACAAACAATGTGCGCGCAACATAAAAAAAGAAAGCAAAAGAGAGGGAAGAAACAGCATACAAAAGTAATTAATTAAACAACACATTAGATAGACGCAAAAAGGATATAACAAAAGTGGTAGAGGAGAATCGTGGTAATTTTTCGTGAACGTATTTCTGGTAATACAGTAAAACCTCTATTAAACGGCCACCCTCGGGGAATGGGCAAGTGGACGCTTAATAGATGTCCATCAGAAATTAGTATTGGGCGTGATCCCAATTAAAATTACCTCAAAATCCGTCTAGCAAATTTTAGAACGAATTTCAACGACCAATATCGTGCTTGCAATATAGATATAAAACCAATGTGTTTATAGACACTCTTGAATTTAGCTCATGCTTCAGCTTCTTTCTTTTCATCTTATTTTTAACTTTGGGGAAAAGCCATACTAAATTCTTCCTGACCGTGTAATACAGTTTAAAACAATAAGAAATCACTTGTTGTGATAGCACAAAGGTGACCGTAGCCGCTTAATAGAGGTGACCGCTTAATAGAGCGGCAATTTACAGTAAATGACTGAGAAAAAATTACGTGACTTTTAGAAGTGGCCGTTTAATAGAGGGTGGTTGCTTAATAGAGGGCCGCTTAATACAGGTTCGACTGCATCTGCATTATTAGACTACGTGCATAGAAAGTTTCTGACATTTGAATTATTAGAAGATGTTTGATGTTGTTATAGGATTTTTCTCTTTACCCGATATTGCATTCAGGTGTGTAAACGTTTGTGCGAAGTTGAGCCCAATCAGTTGTTAAAGGTGTTTTTATCAGTGTCTGTTAGCTGGCAAGCGATGTGATATATCCTTCATCTTGGATGTTAAAATATGACATATTTGATTGCATCAATTTCTGTATTTACAATAAAACTCGATTAATAATATTTCATTTTTTGGTAGGAATTTACATGGAAATCAGATCTCAGTGATTAACGTTGATGCTTTCCATGGCTTGACGAATCTGAAATACCTGTGAGTATATTACGTTCACATTTTCATGTCACGTACCTTATATATTTTAGTGCTCAGTTATGTACCCACAACTCATAGAAGGCGATAATCGTTATGATTTATATTATGAATTTAGACTGTAATGTTGATTTGGATGTGTTAAAGTGTTAAAGTACTACGAGCGTTGATAAGTAGCTATTAAGCACACTGGATTACTTATTGACCAATGCAAATGTTGTCTTGCAAAAATGTAGTACACAACAAAAAAACATTTGAACAGTATTAGAAGCAGTTATTTTGGGCATATAGAGGTAAGCCTTAAAATACAGTTACAAAAGTAATGAACAAGGCACAGCACAATGTCATGACAACTGACAAGGACAGATAAGTACCGCGTCCAACTTTATAGTCTGATGTATGTCCTCAATTGTGAGGTTTTTGGACGTAACCTTGTCTATGTTTGTCTTCAACACTTGGCCTTTTCCACAAAATTTCCACCAAACAAATATATTTGTTAATACTAATGAGGGAACATACTGATTCGAAGTATCAATCAATGTGTTTCCATGATTCAAGGCCTTGGTTTTTCTGTCCTTGGTACGTACCGTGCCCTAACTTTATAGTCTGATGTATGTCCTCAATTCTGGCTCTTTGCACGAAAACCTTGTCTGGGTATGTCCTCAAAACTTGGCTTTTCCACATAATTCCTACCAAAAAATAAATTTGTCAGCACTAATGAGGGAACATACTGATTCAAAGTATCAGTCAACTGCTTTCTCGTCCGTGTATTTCCATGATTGAAGGCCTTGGCTTTTTGAATTTCGATTTCGATGATAACGACTTCATATCACCATATAAATTGAAATAAACCAAACCTTCGTTGTTTTTCTTAGATGCCTCTACAGATGTCATTTTGATCGAACTATGTTTCGTATTGTTGTATTATTTTACCAATTTAGATAAGACGTCTAAATACATAGTATTGCTTTGAACAGTAAATTGTTTCCACATACGAGTCTTGAGCGTGCGGTTGAAACGCTCGATGACAACAGCTTTACCTTCATTAAACGTACTATACATTTCGATATTATTCTGCTTCAACCATTCTTTAAACGTTTTGTTATATAATTCAGATCCTTGATCAACCCATAGTTTTTCTGGTTTACGTTTACAATCTCTTGTGATGGTTTTGAATGCTTCTGTTCTCGAAATACCTGTTTTATTTTTAATTGGTATAGCCCATGCATATTTGTTAAACACATCGATTACATTCATGAGGTATTTAACACCCTTATTCCATTTTGATAGTTTTTGCATATCGACTAAGTCCGCATCCCATATTTCATCGATTTCGTTTACAATGACACGGCGTCTATCGAATTTTCTTTTGATTGTTTTGTGCAATTCGTTAGCAAGACGCTAAGCCCAATCGCCACTCAACAAAATTGATTTCAACAATGACTTTCCAGATTGTCTACAAATTCCTTCCTACGATATATCTATTACAATGCTTTTCTTGTCCAGCCTGCTTTTATCGATGATTTCTACTTGTCCTTTGGTGAGAAACACCACATCGTTGCCCGACAATTGGTCGTGTCCCAACCCCAATTTTGTTGAAGACCTCTCCATGTATGCTAATAGTAGCTCTATTTTTTGTTTAAGTTTTAAATCGACGTTATATTTTTTATACAACATGTTATATATAATGTATACATTTAATTTTTTATATGTGTTTTTTTGTGCGTTTAAGATCGGAGCATTCGTTTTCCGGATGATTGTACTAGTTCAACGTCTTGTTCATACAATACTAGAGCGTACACTGAATAATCAGCATCAGTACCGCCTGATAATTTGTATTTGAATGTTATCTTTGTAGTTCCATCCTTAATATCTTGTACTTGATTTCTCAAGTCGAAGTAGATGAATGGGAAGATAGCGCTGAAATTTGAACGATTTAGTAACGTTCCACCTTGATAGTTGTTGACACTATACGTATATTTCAACACTTCTCTAAACACTCGTGACATCTCTGTGCTTACTTGGTATTCATTTTCTGGATATTGAGCACCATTTCCTACCTCCAAATGACATGATGTCACCTTTCTATTATTGGCAACGTTGAAAGTATCGTATAAAAATGGGTTTTCTGTTTGAGTTTATACTCTAGCATCATTTGATATCCAAACAAAAACGTGACGAGGACGATTAATTCCACTAGTATATTGAATATACCTGTTTGCTGTCGAGTCCAATTTGATCGTTCAACCATTTCACGATAATACGTCCATCTATGTGGTTTGAGATATTTACTCATGCATTTAGTTCGTCCTTGAGGGTTAAATACGATTCGTGGAACGAATAGTTGCATTTTTGTGACAACGACGCGACAATCTGCACCACCCTGCCAGATCAAATTATCATCGCTTTCTAACGTTATATTCAATTCGAGCTTCATGTTTGGAAGAAGCTCATCTTCTAGCGATTCGAAAAACGAATATGTATTGAGAGATATTTCGGTATTGACGGTTGCAGACGCACCTAGCAACAATTTTATCGATGCAAATCCCTTGTTGTAATTAGCTTGAGCACTTCGTTGTTCTGGATTTCTATCGGTATCTTGATAATAAAAGTGATTGGCAGCGGTAGATTCCGCGTATTCTTTGTTGTATTCAAGGAGGGATTTTATGTTAACCACATGATTACATGGCTGACAATCGTATAACTGAATACTATTAGCCTTGACCGATATTAAATTGATCAAAGAATGACTGTCGTTTACGATGCCGTTGTGATCACCAGCAGCTATATTCGCACCATCGGCCAATATAACCACCTTGAAATCGACCATCAGTCGCGCGTTGTACCAATCGAAAGGTGCGACATCACCACTATTATCACAAACTAATCTGAGACTATTTTTAACTTGGCGGGCACCATTCGCGATGTTCGTTTTGAGAGGAGTTTCCAAGTCGAAGACAACGTCTTCATAACATATTTTGGGTTTCTAAAACTTTCCATACTATACTATTACATTATATAATTTTCCATTACGGAGACGTCCACCAGATAACAATTGATTTACTCTCTTGTTTATATCGTATTCACTTAGTTGGTTCGATTTTGGTAAATCCCTTTTTGGTAATTCCATTTTGGGTAATTCCTTGTTTGGTTGTTTCCCTTGAAGCAATGATATTATTTTTTCACCAGCCTTGTTTCCAATGTACGTACCTGCTTTGTTCGAAGCAGTCTTCACGCTTTTTTTTCGCAAGGTCTGACGCTGTTTTCTTTGTTATCCCCGATATTGCCTTTTTGGTGATGAACTTCCTTCCAAAATGTTTGATTGAGTCCAAAATTCCGTCTCCATGAACATGTCAATATACGTGTTTCCCAATATCTGGATCGTATTTCTTCTTGTATTCACAATGCTTTACCATATATACTATGTTATATATAAGCCGATCTTATAATCAGTGTCAAATACCAATCAATATTATTCAAATTCATCCTTCGCCCAATCGAATCCGTGATATAAAAACGCATATGATCTATGTCGTACGTTTCTAGTTCGTTGTAAAGCGCTCTCTTCGGTTCTATCGCGAAAGGATACGAACGTGTCAAATTATCAGTATTGATTATGAACAATGTGTTCGTCGGTTTACCATCAACGATACTATTCGATACAACATTAACGTATATGCTATCTATGGAATTCGTGATGTTTGGAAGCTTGGTACCATATTCGGTTTTGCTAACGATCTTTGGGGCAAATCCAATAAGATCACAAAATTTTGAATTACGTAAGTCGATCTGATAATTATCGCTAATTTCGATGACGACTTTGTAAGTCGATGAAATGCAAATTAATTTAATTTAATTGCCGTTTCCTTATATTCATCGAATTTAATCGCATTTCGTATATGGTCGTCCAAGTCCTCGTAAGAATACATCCCATCTTCGAAATCAATATTATGCCAATTCGCTCCCCCGTCCGAACTATATTTATGGTATCGCTTTGGTAGTCCCTTGTAACATTATGCCAACTATATGTCATAGATACGTTATCTACAGCGACTTCGTGTTTCATTTCTTTGGATAGACGTAAATGAGGATGAAATTTGATCACAAAGTCATCTGGTCTTGATATACCACTTTTCTCACGACCGCGTGACGATATTCGTAGTACTTGTTTCGTAGTTACTCATCTTGTATATTATACATTTACATAACATACTCCTTCAATAGATTCGATAATTGTTCGTTGGAAATAACATTCTTCTTGTTTAGAACGTGAGTTATCTTTGAAAAATCATCTTTTACACCATCGTTCCCTGCTGAGATACTACCTCCTAACAATTCTAGACGTGAAAGAAGATCTCCAGTATCATTGTAGTACGTTACTCCACCTCCGATGTTTTGGTATTTATTGGAACTTCTATGAATAGGTATCTCACTCAACTTATTGAGTTCATCGAATACCATTTTGGACAAACTACTGTATTTCTTTTTCGAATTGAATCGTTTCGTAAGAATGTCTATTGTATCGAAATCCACACGTTTATTGTATATTTTGTTATTGTTTTTGTAAGCTACCAATCGTAAATGCCCGATTAATTTTGGCAAATCGATCGTCAGATTACCATACCTCCCTTCGTCATCGATCTTGTACGCGTTTCTCTTTGGTTGTGTATAGCCTTTCCCACTTTGCAACGTTCTACTTCCTTCATCTATAATTCCTATCCTCTTTCTGTATTTTTGGATCGCTTCGATGTCGCTTTCGTATTCCTTAATTTTTTTTGGTTTACCTTTCTACTATTTTTCGTTGTAGAAAGACGACCCTTCTTTTGACCTAACCGTTTGTTGAGATCCCCACTCTTGGTCATAATATTACCAACCATTGTACTATACTTCAAATTATCAAGAAATACTTTGGATGGCAATGGTAGTTCGTTTCTTTGAATTATCGCTAGTTCTTCGGGTGTAAACCCGTTATCCATATTAATAACCATCTGCCCTTCTCTTCCATACTTTATTGCTCTTTCAATTTGTTGCGTATACGTGATTGGTTTGTTAGCAGTCTTCGAATACTCTTCGCGTAACTCACTAATCTCATCTACTTCTTTTTCCAGTTGATCCACAACTGGTTTGAATACTTCTTTCTGTGTTTCGTACTTATCTCGCCTCGCTGCCTCTTCAGCCTTGATCGTCTTTCTTACGAAGTCAACCATTTTTCCAGCTTCAATCTCTGGGATGGTATATCTCATAAATTCACTGATATCCATTTGCTACGTACATATATGTTACATAACTTATCTTAACTTATCTTTGCAATATAGACAATTAACGACAAAAGCGACATAATCCCCAAAACATACATCTATCTAACCAATACATATATAGATGAACATACCTAATTACGATAGCTCGAACGATCCCGTTTCGAACTATAAACGATTGCATTCGTACATGCCAAAAGACAACTTTAGAATGCTCGTTTGTGGTGCTTCGGGATCAGGAAAGACGAATTTATTAGTTCATATTCTGAAAAAAACACTCGTGTATTACAATAAGGTCTTCTCGTACGCACAAAACTTGGAACAAAGCAAATATCAAAATTTATTGAAAGATTTTCGTCCAATTAGCGATGAGGTTGGATACGACGTTATTGAATGTAGTAACGACGATATTATCCCAGTTAGTGAACGAGAAAATGGTGCTCAACAGATCGTTATTTTCGATGATTTCGTGTGTGATAAGAATCAGAATCCATTAATCGATTATTTTGTTGGAAGTAGACACAAGAACTGTAAAGTTATCTACCTGAGTCAGTCTTTCTATAAAACACCAAAAAATACCAGATTAAATTGTTCACATTATTGCTGCATATACGATTTTCCTAGTTCTAACGAACGGAACCTCATTTCAAGAGAGCTCGGAGTAACTAAAGAACAATACGTTAAATCAACAAAGAAGCCATACTCGTTCTTGTACGTAGATAAACCGAATAAATCGATCAAGACTAATTTTTATGGAAATATATAATATATACCAATGGGAATATTTAATGATACGAAGGACGACGATAACAAAAACACAATCGAAGGAAAAGAGGGAAAGGCAGGTCCACGTGGTCCACCTGGACCAACTGGAGCAATAGGAACACCTGGAGCACCCGGTCCACCTGGACCAACTGGACCAACTGGAGCAACCGGTCCAACTGGACCAACTGGAGCAATTGGAACACCTGGAGTGGGTTTCAAGTTAACTAACGGTAACTATGATATGAAAACAAGAAATTGATAAACGTAGCCACTCCAACGGACAATACGGATGCTGTAAGTAAGGGACACCTTGATCTACAATTTACACCAGTAATGATGACTCGCATGCAGGGAGCAGATCGCGCAGACGCTGGTGAAGTATACATATTTTTGTATGCAATACGAACAGGTTCCAATCACGTGATTTGTCCATCATATATATGCGAAACACCAAACAAACATGTAAGAGATCCTATAGAACCTTGTGACGCTGTAAATCTAACATATATAAATAGTATCATCGCGATCAGTGGACCACAAATACTAAAACTAAACGACCCTTCTAACGATAACAAGAACAATGTAATACCGTTAGTTAGACCAACAGGGTCTGGTGATTATTTGTATACTATAACGTGCTCGATGGCATGCTGGAAAGCAATGAAAATTAATTGGCAAATCCACGTAGTAAGGAGTGGCGTCGTTCTAGAAGCCAAATAATACGAAGTGTTCGTTGCTGACTTCCCCCCTCAGAAAGCACAATCAAAGACGTTGTTGATCGATATGGATCCAGCAAATTATTTAAAAAAAGTATTTATATTTAGTTATATACATATAGACTCCATGAATAATGGTTGAAAAGGGGAAAGAGTTTTTATAATGCTTTGTCTATTTGCTTTGGTTTCGTCTGGTTTCATTTCAATGTCTCGAGGTTTGTCATTTTATGAACACCAAGTATCGATTTTTCTAAGACATTTCACAGAGAAACGTCACAGCCCCCAACTTCCCATCCACCCTTAAACGTCGCCGTGATGTTTCACGTGGAAACATTGATATGTGACGCTTACCTAAGTACGCTTGCGTCGCTAGTTTAAGGCAGGCTGTGTGCTATATTTAAAATAAACAAGCAAAGGAATTCAGTCGTGTGTAACAGACAGAACGCAACATATGCAAACATCAATTACGTTCTGAATATGACATTGAATTCAAGTACCTTATATACAACATGTATGTGCAAAAGTCAATTATTCAGAACAACCCCTATCTAGCTCGGGCTTTTTTGAGGTTTCACAGCCGGGGGGTGGGGCGGATTCCATCCCCCCTCCATAATTTTTTTAATATTAAACGGAACGGAACGGAACGAAACTTTCCACGATTGTTAAGCATGATAAACTCTACATGATTTTAGTGTTAGAATTCACTAATTGGCTATGACGTCATAATGACGTCATAGAATGTGTTTATTATGCATCTTTTTGTTAGTTGACTTTAAGTGACTGTTTTTCAACATATAGGTCTGGAATAAATGTCATTGGTGTTCACACGTAAGATAAAAGCACTATAGTACCAGAATATGTGCCTTGATGTTTTCATGACGTCATGATGACGTCATAAATAATGGTTTAACATCCTAAGGTAATAATTTTGGCATAATTTTACCAAAAAATGAGAAATTTGCAAAATATAGGCAATTGTATCACTTGAATAGCTAAAGTACTCTCATAGGCAACTACAAACTTTGTTACCAAAATATTTGCCGTAGTTTCCATAGCAACATGATGTATTTGATAATTTCCTCGATTATTTGAATTTTTTCTTAGAAATTGGCTAGAAAAGGGCAAAAATGACCCAAAACATCCATTCAAGCAGTTATGTGCCTCAAATGAGCTATAAAAATAAGTTTTAGGAAAGTTAAGGGGCAGTTGCCATAGCAACAATAAAAATAACCATAACTCTGTTATTCTTCAAGCAAAAACGTTCAAACTTTGCATAAATGTTTATCATCGGCCATTGCGTTGCTATACAAAAAACGGTAAGTATTGCTTAAAATTGGCAGTAGAAATTAAGAATTTCTGAAAAATGAAACCTACCCATAATGCACTACTTTTTTTGCAATAATTGAAATATTCTTAGCAATTATTATAGAGAGGGATCGTAGCCTCTTTTTTGATGAGTAAACTATGATGACAAAATCAAAAATCAAGATACCACTTTTGATTAGGCGGTTGCCATGGCAACACGTTCCATAATATGACAACGAAAGACATACAAGAGGATTCCCCATAAAATTTTAGGAAAAGTCCTGAAATTTCATGCTTATACTGTAAAGCGTTCGGAATGTATGAATAAAAATGTATGTGTGGGCGGGGGCAGAATCCCCCCCCCCCCCCACCGGGCTGGATAGGGTTAACAGAACGCGACCCCGCGCATGCTGCGGGCATGGAGTCCGCAATTCGCCATCACACGGAAAGTACTAGAAATGAAATAGATCACTGCTTCGCAAACACTTTTAAGAAAAACGAACCCAATTACCACTCGCGCCTTTTCTTAGAGTCCCTCCACTATATCATGGATAGGAACAATGTTAATGAATGGAAAAAGTTCCCAAGAGCTTACCTGCTTCTTATAAGAAACCTGAGAGACGGCTCTCGGAACATTTTTAGTTTTTGCACAAATAACTTCTACCCAACCAGAACTAATTATATTCAACTCAACACTCTTTATCTATTATCGTGACAGCAATTTTATTCATTGTTTTGCATTGGTCCCTAGAGGCCTGACTTTTCTTATTTTATCCATCATCTTGCATATTGTATTCACTCCTGAGTAATATATCAGGTGCAATCGAAAATTCGAGAGACAAACTTTTAAAGTTTTATTCGTAGATCAGTTTAACCAACATTTTAACAATGCCGATCACTGATCGCTCAAGCTACATTACTTTAGATTTCTTGTCTTTAATAAAGAACTCGACCATTTCATCTTGTGAAGAGCGATATTAGATTAGATTAACCTTTCTTTCAAAAATAGTTTCGATCAGTTGAAAACAATTTATTTATATGAAGGTCGTATAGTATATATATTTTCAAGTATATAATAAAGTGTGATGACATATTATTTACACAAAATATAGTAAGGA
>JAOBYG010037783.1:0-12242 GCA_025403545.1 Epizoanthus stellaris | reverse complement strand
CTCCCACCCCCTTCTCTCCTGCCTCCTGCCCCATGTTCTCCTGGGGTCCCCCCCCCCACTAGGACATTACACCAGTCCTATGTATCTATGAGCTTTCAATGTCACATCTGGCTGAGGACTGTCTGCATGTTTGCTTCCAAAGTTAGCTTTCAGGGTAATAAAAATTGTGCCCAATTCTACCAAATATTTAAAAACCAAAGCCAATAATCTGGCTTGGTTATGTACATTCCAATTAACTTGAAGCTTGTGTTGATTGGTCAATATTTTTAAAACAACCCTAGGCCCCTCCCCTTACCTATCATGAGATATGAACTTTGAGATATGTGGTAACTAGTATCACAGTGTATTTATTGCCCAATTCTGTATACATGATTTTATGCAAGGCAATGCTAATAGTATGTGTTACTCTTTCAACTTTCAACTTTAATAGTGCCTCATACACACCTAATCCGAATATGGCCGCCACTGCATGAAGTTGAGGTTAGTCAGTCCTCTGTCACACCAGCTAGCTCGATACAGTCTAAATTCATTTGATTTTCAATTTGTGGTTGTTGAGATTACAACATCTGTGCAATCGCAAATAAAAAACAACGACATTTCGCAGGAAAACTTTCCAATTCTGGACTGACTAACTTCGATTTCATGTAACTTTGCTTGGGCTCTCCGAGATGGTGGCCATATTTGGATTCGGTGTATAGTTTAAACTAATCCCGGCATGGGAGGGCAGCAGCCGCCTCAGTAGAACATACAAGTAATACTAATACTATAAATAAATAAATAATTAAATAAATAAATAATATTTGTTTAAATGATGCTTTTACTTTTTATCATTTTCTTTTCTCCAGATTGGAAGTCATTATCATTTTATAGAGACGAACAAGTACTTACAGTTTGACAGAGAAGCTGCTTATGGGATGCGTCTGGTAAGGAATCGAAGAAAACTACAAACCTACTGAGATTATTAAGTAGTGATACATGAAGTCTTTAAGCCCACTGTGCGAATATATTTGTAGGTTAATCAGGGGTGGATTTAGGGGTGGTGCCCAAGGGGCCCAGGCCCCCCCTTTCAGTTGGATACTGATATTTTTCTCATCTCTGTTTTTTATGCTCCATTATTAAAATCTAGTTTAAATTTGCATTAATCATTTATAGCGCTATCTAGCCTCAGAAAACACCAAAATGGCCCTACCAATGCCCAAACCCAGAGGCCCAAACCAGCCCCACTCAGTTTTCTCAAACGAAAACGACGCAGTTTCAGTGGCAGATCTAGGGGGGGTGGGGAGGCATGCCCCCAGATCCTACTAGGTAGTTGCCAGTTATTACATACAAACAAGAAAAAAGTATTTAGAATGTTGTTTTTCAACTTTGTAAATTATATAGTCAAAAGTGCGCTCAAATTGTGAGAAATGCCATTTAAGATACCTTTAAAATCAAAACTTTTCTAGGGGAGCATGCCCCCTAACCCCCTAGGAACTCGCACCTTCGGTGCATGTCACATTTTTTTAAAATGGTACCCCCCCCCTTTTCAAATTTCTAGATTCGCCCCAGTGAGTCTACTGTGGCTTAACCCCTTTATAACAAAGTACCAAGGGGCCAAAGAATGTATTCATTAATATGTAACAGTAGATAGGCCCATAATCTTCCAAATTTGGTAAGAAATGAAAGGAACAGTGATCCAAAATGGCCACAGGTTACACAACATAACACATGTTCTGTGGCTTTCCTCAGTCAAGGCCTTGGGGCAAGTTCCAGTCAATGACAACAGTATATAAGTGTTACACTCTCCCTACCTTAATGGGGGAAAGGCAGCGTCATAGTTTTTGCAAAAGAAGTCTCTGGTTGATAACCAAACTGAGACATAGCACCTTCTCGTAGCTTAGGGTGCCTCTGGGCAAGTTGTGCCCAAGTGCTGGCAGGTGGGGATGTTGCCCCACCAGATTCCTCATTTTTGCAGTCCACATCAGGAGCATCACTATCAGTAGTTAGTTGTGAATAGAAGAAAAGGGTCACTCACTAGCTTATTACTAAATATGTCTCCCCAATCTGTGACATAATAGTAGTCTTAATATTTGTAAATTTATTGTTATTCCAAGACCAATAATTAATATGTCCAACTGACGAGATGATAGTATATTATATGGGGAGCCCCAAATTGACTACTGATAACAAGTATTGCCAGTAATAAAAACATGTGATGATACGATTCTTTTATTATTTTTAAATTCCTTTTCCTCAGAACATTGCTGCTGGTACTGCAGTCAGGTTTGAACCAGGGGATGAAAAAACAGTGGAGCTGGTTGAGATATCTGGAAGGCGGTGGGTGCTCTTACTTGTTGAGAAATATAGTAGATAAACAATGTCCACTCCAACCTGAATATAAATATTTGTATAATTGTGAAAAAATGACTGAACTGGCCTTGTGATAGCTTGGCACAAGTTAGTATTTTGTTTATCTGTGAGAATAAATCTGTAACTTAAATATACATCGAGGTACAGATTTATTGTAATGACAAAGGAAAATATGGTAGTCCTCTGGACAATAATATTGCAAGCGCGATATTTGACAATTACGGAGATTGCCATTTGCAATGGAATGTGGTGGAATACTTGGGTCTTCGTGGCCAGTTCCCATCTCAATGTGTGAACGTGGCTGTAGTTTGAGCGGAAGAAGGAGTGACTTCAAATATGTTTAAGAAGCAGCTAAAACGTTTTTGTTTTGTAAAGTTTTTAATTCATAATTGGCATTTAGATATAACTGTTATACCTTAATCATTTTCAGTCAGTTACATGTAGTCAGTGACAGTTAGTTACTAGTTAGTTACGTTAGTAGTTCGTTAGTTAGTAGCTAACTTTATATAACTTTTATATCATACTGGTTTAATTTTTTTCTTTGTAATAGAGCACATCTGAACATTAATTTTATTATTTGGTAATTTCTGCTATATAAATACATTAATTATTATTATTATTATTATTATTATTATTATTGTTATCTGTGTGATGCCTAAAATTCATGATTTTGTCTATAGAACTCTGAACTTGTTTAGTTACATTGTGGTAATTGATTAGATTTATTTACTCGTAGTGTGGTTCGCGGTGGAAATGCGCTTGTTGATGGAGAGGCAATTCCTGAGAGGCTGCCTGAAGTAATGAAGAAAGTTCAGCAACAAGGATTTGGGCACAAGAAACAGGTAATGCAACAAAGATTGCATTGTTTTTACTTAACCGAGAATTGAACCAAGATTATAGAGGGTTTTCTTTAGAGAGAGGAATTAAAATTCCTTTCTTAGATGAAGTTTTTGCATAGTGTATAAGTTTGCCCCTTTCTAACTATGTCAGTAAACATTGGATATTTAGCAAGAGCCCCAAACCGCTTCTTCTTTGAACCAACACTAGATTAATGTCTTTGCAGGCATTTGTACATGTTTCTTAGCTTTTTAGTAAAGGACATGAAGCATGTTTGAAACCAGTCCTCTACAAGTGTGATGAATTTAACTTTTTATCATATTTTCATAAAATAATGTGATCAGAAATTACAATAAAAATTACAAAATATATCAGAATATGGAATGGACATCACCTGGATGTGAAACCAAATAAATTTAAAATTACAATGCACACAGGCTTACTTCTGGAATTTATGAGCTGAAAAAATATTTAACGCTGCATGAGTACAGAAATGTGTTTTCGTGAACTTTAATCCACTTCAGTCTGTGCCATCCTGCACTTTACCACAAAATCATTGGTTGTCTCTCGCTTTTTTGAACATTTGACAATAACTTATCAATTCAACTTTAATTTAATATCTTAAATGTAGCATTCAGTAAATTAGCTTTTATAATGTTGTTGTGTGCTTATGAATATATCGATCCAAGTGTGGCATACACATTAGAAATTGTATTACCCCCACTAACTATTATTAGTTGTAGTAGTACTGTGTCATGTATATCTTCAATACACCTCTAAACTTTGTTTCAATCAACAAAAGGCAAACATAAAACGTGGGCGCAGTACGGCCACCATTTCCAGGCAGCTGTACCTGCACACCTATGGGCCGACTATTGGTGACAGTGTGTGTCTTGGAGACAGTCACCTCGTAATCCAGGTAGAACATGACTTTACCATCTATGGTGAAGAGCTCAAGTTTGGAGGAGGAAAGGTAAGTAGTTATGTGAATCAGGTTTTAGGCAATATCTTATCAATAGCAATTTGAGCCTTTTTGTGGCATGACCATGGTGTAATGTGGTACATCAATGAAAACAAAATATAATGTACAAAGTTTTATTTCTAATTACATAACTCGAACACGAACTTAGAGAACAACTTTAAGCTTCTCAAAAAATGCAAAACCAAATGGGATTGTTTAATTTTGAAATGCTCTACACCAAAGAACAAGCCATCACTGAACACCCAGAGGAACTCCTTTATGCTCTAAGCTATTTTAATTCTACCTGTAATCGTATGCCATTATCTTTATTCATTGCATAATTTCTACCATTATAAACCAATCCCTAGAGTCCTTAATGTATATATATAACCAACATTTTACAATTCATTTTTATATTGAAAATGATGACAATAGATCATTGAAATGTCATAGCGTTAAAATTTAGTTTTATCCTAAAGTGTTTTAAACTCAATTTTTTTATTACATTTCAGCATTGTTTTAATATCCTTACCTTGTTTTGGACTTTGTAATAATATGTTGGAGATGGTACCCTATATAGCTAGCTATATATATCCAACCTTTCATTTTGTTATGCTGTTTAGTTTGTTAATAAATCAAACTGACATTTTGCCCATCCACTTTTCCAAAAAAATCCTTTTTATGCCTAAAATCACAGACAGAAGTTAGTGATAATATACTTGTCTGTTTGGATGCAGGTGTTGAGGGAAGCTATGGGGCAAGCGGCTGATGTCACAAGCCAAGTTGCCCTGGATACTGTCATTACCAATGCACTCATTGTGGATGCTGTAACTGGTATTGTCAAGGCAGATGTTGGAATTAAGGTGTGTGTGTGTGTGTTTGCATGTGCGTGTGTGTCTGTGTCTGTGTGCATATGTATATGTATGTATATATATTGTGTATGTTTATGTATGCATGTATGTATGTGTGTGTATGTATGTATGAGTATAGGTATGGGTATGGGTAGGCATGCATGTATGTGTACCAGTGTACATGTACGTATATGTGTTTTTTGTTGTTGTTTGTTGTCGCATTTGATGTGTGAACATATTTACGTAAATTGTTACTGCTCGAAGAAGCTTATTCACCCTTTTCACAAATCCCACAATGCATCTTGTTTTCGGGAACTTCCGCTTTCTCCTGATCCTCTAAACAGTAGCCACCGATTACATAAATCTGGTTGTGCATTGTTTAGTAGACTGGAAGTTCCCAAAAATGAGATGCATTGTGGAAGACACCAATAAAATCAATTGCAAGTAGTAGAACACAACTTCAGGTTTGTCCACCAATTACAAGTGAATTGTAGCTATATGATTCCATGCTAAAAATATTTATTTGTCCATATATTTTAAATACATTGACAGTTATTTCTCAAACTCATTAATAATTAATCAAGCAAACACAAACGAAGGAAATCAATGCCGTGACGTATTTGGAAATGTGATGCAAAACGGCTGGGTGTTGCATACGTGAATTCTCAACCAAAACTTAAATTGTTTGAGAATCAAACACGTATTAAGCACCTCGAACTTGAGTAAAAAACAACTCTGCTGCACATCGGTTTTTCAACTCTGTTCTCTGTGTTTGATATGTGATGAAACACTCCACACATTTTCTTGTTTGATATATTAAGTAAATAACCATTCTTACAATTCTTAGTAGTTCCAAAGCTGTGATTACCCTTGCACAATTGTAATATACACACAGGTGATATACACTATATTCGTAACAATTGCCATGTTGGAATCATCTCTCCCCGATCCCCTTGGGGGCAAAATGCGTGTAAATCTCACTGGGGATTATTTTCGTAGGCTATAATTTTCTGACAGTACAGCGTAACTTCTTTCTGGAAACAGTGCAATTCCATCAAACGTTCTATGAGTTTCAAGGTAATTGTGTAACAATTTGATATCGAGCAATATTATTGTTGAAGAATCTTCTTAGACGTCTGACCACCCAGCATCTGAAACCAAATGTGATAACAAATGCAACTGCTACGCCATTACAATATCTACTTGCTATGGAAATTGGGCAACCTTTACCTTGTAAAGATCGCTTTAGAGATTCCTTCTGGCTACACAATTGGCTGAAAGATTTAATTGTATTGTTGTACTACGTTACCTTGAAAACTTTACCAGAGCGATTAGAAATTAATGCAAGACGATGACGTGATGTAAAGAATGTCAGGTTGGAGTATGTGAAGTGACTGACTATAGGAATTGATGTCGATTAGTGTTACTTTTTAACACATTGGCTTGCCACTTTCACTTATGATTTCTTGTAACCCTCGCAGTTCAAGGCTTTTTATCCCAGTTGTAATTTGCTTGCTGATAATAATTATCCACCTTTACGTTATTTCAACTATTTTTGTCTCTTGTAATATAACCATCACTTAAAACTATATATTCAGAAATGTTTCAGTAATGAAGTAAGCAGCTACAATTTTAAGTACATCTTCTTTACTATCTCGCAATGGAATTATTATATATGTACCATGACCTCATATGTTCTCAGTATTATAATATGTGTCTTGAGGTTACTCTATTCCTATTGAGAACTGGCTATGTTACGATACTCTTCATGAAGTGTATACTCTGAAGCAAGTTCCTATGTGAGCAGCTTATTAGTCTTTCAAATAGTTTAAACTATGAATATCTTGAAGTTATATGAAACAAGTATGCAAGCTTGCATTGCTTCATACTATTCCCATCTCAGTCTAACAGTTGCACATAAGTTATTGTTTATTTGTTGTTAAACAGTCATTATTTGACTTGCAACTTATTTGGCTTTCTGATCATGAAGTTGCAAGTCAAATAATATAAGTTAAAGCAGCTAATGATGGTACTTGGTCTGAGGCTTAATGGGAAACACTGTACATTGATTCTTTACTCCAATCAGGATGGCTACATCGTTGGTATTGGTAAAGCAGGAAATCCGGACATCATGGAAGGTGTGACTGAGGTATGACATTGCTTAAAGAGTCATTTGCAACCAAGTTGCTTTGCAACCGTTTGATATTGTTTACATCTTATCAACACTGCAGTGCACCTTTGTTATCATAGCCCACACGAGGCTTCATACTTTTACTGATAGTTGTTATATGGCAAGAAAATAGAATGGTATTAGAGATTGTTTGAAGCAATGAGAAAAAAGTACTTGTCTGATGATAAGAGTTCGAGACCTATGTATAACCACTGTTCCGGTGTCTGGTTATACACTGCCCCACGCAAACTCGACCAATCCCAGATGTTCTTGAAGCGCACTGATTGGCTGACATTTTTAAAACATTCCTAAGGTTCTCCTCTTTCCTGAAGTTTCTAGATCCCAAGAAAATCCCTTCTACTCACAAAGCATCTTGGATAAAATTTGGTCCTTTACAGTACAATTACTGTAACCGGGGCCACTTGGAGTTGACTGCCTGAAACGTGCACGCTGTAAAGCCAACCAATCAGATTGAGTCATCCCATGGTTTGTTGGGAATAAAAACCGCAAACTCCAGTTCTATTTCTACTGAGTGTCTACTCGTTTTCAGTTGTATTGATACTATCCCAGGCGTCTTCATGTAGAACTTGAGGAAGATCCTCAAAATGATACTGCCCTTGATGACTGTCCAGAGAGAACATGTGGGAATCATCAATGTGATAAAAGTTGCAACGAAAACAATCCAGTTGCCTGGATGTCCATAACCTAAGAAGGTTCTTGTCTCTTGAACTTGACTTTGGTTTGGTTTGTAATATCTTCTATAGCGTGATTTAACAGCAAACGTTTGCCAGTTTTAGCTCAGTTTATATAGTGTTGTTTTTGTTGTAGATACCTAAACGTTCTTCAGTCTTAAATTGTTTTATTTTTATAATCATCATTTCTACGAATATAGGTGAAACATATTTGAAATCACTGATTTTATAAATATGCTGCTAAAGCATATAAGGAGTATGAAATTACATGTAATTTTGATAATCATTTCATTTAATCAAACCATGAATAAAATGAAGGTATATCAGTCATACGAAATGCTATTTTAGTGTAGATGCTGCTTGATTGAAATGAAACTTGCTATGAGTTTACCACTTTTCGAATTGGCGAAACTGAACTTGCCGATTTTTTTCCAGGAAGCAGAGCTTCATCTCTGTTTGGAAAATAACCAATTGAATATCTTGCTGCTCTGTACAGGGAATGGTTGTTGGAGTAGGTACCGAGGCTATTGCTGGGGAAGGACTGATCCTGACTGCTGGAGGATTCGATGCGCATGTCCACTTCACCTGCCCTCAGCTGGCAGAGGAAGCCATAGCCTCCGGGATCACTACCATGGTTGGTGGGGGAACAGGTGAGACAGACGAGTTCTACCTACCATTAGAAAAGAAAAGGGATTACTCATTTGAAGTCCCTGAAATAGTTTTGTAGCTTACGATTCAAGACTAACAGCCCTGTGAATGGATACATACATAACACAAAAGTATTTCAGAAGGTGGTAACTGAGAAAAGGATTACTGGATTGCAATAGTTTTATAGCTGACCATTCGAGACAAACAGCCCTGTGAATGATACACACGTGACACAGAAGTATTTTGGAAGGTATTACCTGAGAAGTGGATTACTTGTCTAAAATAGCTTTGTAGCTGACCACTCGAGACCAACAGCTGTGTCATAGATGCATTTCGGAGGGTGGTAACTGGTCATCGAAAATGTCACATTTGCATATTACTAAGACTGTAGGATTAGCTTGCTATTGATCACAGAGAGTGGTGTGATAACCGAATTGGCATACTGCATTGAAACCTGTTGGTAGTATGAGGGCCACAAGCTCTTCAGTATGTTACTATTATGTGTTGCCCTCTTTAAAGAAAGTTGTTTTATCTATGTATTAATGAGCCTAGCTTGTTGGCTTGCAAAGTGTCATGTAGCTTTAGAGCATGGACAATGTTCCATCCTTAATGAATGTAAAGGATTGCTACAAGGGTTTAGTTGGTAGTAACAGTGTTTTTTGATATTGTAGGGCCAGCAACTGGCACATGTGCAACAACCTGTACCCCAGGGCCAAACCATATCAAGTAAGGACTGTCCGTATTGTTGTTGGTTTTGTTTTCCTTGCTGTTCTGTAGATTATTCAAAAGATCTGAGGCTCAGTGCACCTTCAGGGAGGTCCCTTCATTGCCAATGTTATGTAGGGCAGTTTAGGTTGGGACCGCTCTGTTTTATGCAATGCTCAATAAAGGAATGTCCAGATATGAAAGGCTTGATCTGTAGCCATTTACCACTTAACTAATTACAAGATAATAATTTAAAATGTATTTATAATGCTTTACCGTCTGAAGACTATGCACGGCAATTCATTAAACATTTTAACTAATATAACAGTGCTAACAGTGTGAAGTGGAATTCTAATATTATTACATTATTAAAATGATGTTGATAGCTTATAATGGCAATTGGTTTATACTTGTAGTACTGGATTAGTTAATGAAACATTAGATCCTGTCAGTCAAAGTAATTATTTTTTGTATTGAACCACTCCTCATATTGGTCTTGTCACTGAAGGCCCGTTAAACGGTTCCAACATTTGATCCATCATTCACCCAACATTTGTGGGACCATGTTGGGCGATGTTGTATGATGTTCTACGGGGGCCGTTCAAACTGTTCCAACATCAAGCCAGCATCATGCCAACATTTTTCAATAACATTGATGCGAGAGAACTGGAAATGAGAGTCAGGGTTCGATCACATCGATATGCACATGCTTCACTCACTCACATGTTCAAACGGTCCCAACATGACCCAACATTTCTACGAATGAAAAAAATGTTGAGTTATGTTGTCAAATCAAAGTTTGAACAGTTTGAACGAAGTCAAACTTGATGCAACATGGTCCCAACATCGGCCAACACGTCCCAACATTGTTGGGAGGCCCGTTTAAACGGATTAATGTTGGGATAATGTTGGATCAAATGTTGGCACTGTTTAAACGGGCCTTGACTGTAACTTTATTTTCAGAAGTAGTATGGTAGGGGTGTTTGGGGCCCCTATTTTGCGGGGCAAGTGCCTGGTCGAATAAATTAATATAAAGTCATTTACATATATTAATTTTAAAAGGCGAATAAAATTTGGAGCAAAGAAACTTTTATTTGCCTTTTTAAATTAATATTTATAGGCATATAGGTATATGTTTACCAACCCGCTGCTCATTAATATGTAAATAACTTCCTCCGCACTATTCCTCCGCCCTACTCCGCCCGGAAAATCCGGCTAATTCGGCCCTTACATTACTTCTTTCAGAGCAATGATACAGAGCACTGATGCATTCCCGCTCAATTTTGGATTCACTGGTTAGTGTGACATTACTGTTAACACATAGCTGATCTTGAATAATCCACTGTGACATGTATTTAGTAGGACTCAAAACCGTGTGGTGACAGTGATGCCAGTGCATATTTTGGGAGGGGAAAAATATCTGTTGATAACGCACGTTGGATGGGGTGAATGCTTCCAATGTTACCTTGACTATATGGGCACACACAAGAAGAATTATTCAAATATGTAGCTATTACATATAGAAAAAGAGTAGCTTGCGTGGTCAGGTATTCTAGAGAGTTGGTGGAATGCCTGGCTGTTAAGGTTAGAACTACATGTCAGGCCCTCTAAGAGATTTGGGGCTCCAGTTCTCTGGCCCTAAAACGTTAGGGCTCCAGGGCTCCAGAGCCAAAGAATTGGGGACCCAGGACTCCAGAGCCGAAAAAACTGGGTTTCCAGGGCTCCAAGCAAATTTTTGCTAATTTTTGTTTGGGGCTCTAGTGCTTCAGAGCCAAAACATGAGGCTCCAGAGCTCCGGGGACCCTCCCTCCCCCTACAGGCCCTCACATGTAGTTGGCTAATCCATCAGAGCCCAATGTCAAGCGTCTGAGTTAGCAGACTAAGTTAGAACAAAAACAGATTGGTCGTTTATAATGAATGTCAATAAATTTATAAATTCTTCTTACATACACGATCTTCCTAACTACCTCTTGTCACACGCTGTATTAAAAGTTACTTGCAAATATCTTTTGGCGATCGGATGCTGCAGTTTTCTATGTTTTCCATCGACAGGCAAAGGGAATACCTCCAAATCACAAGGAGTTGTGCTTGAACTGGAGGAACAGATCACTGCAGGAGCCATTGGGTAATTATAATGAGCAACCTTTTTTATCCATTGTTACTGTTTGTGTAGTTAGGTTTTATAGCAATTAGAGGGTAGTTTAACACAATTTTGAAACGTTTCCTGCTCTGCAACATGATACAAATTTGCAATCAACCAGCACTGCTTTTTCTAACAACAAAAGAATACTGATGAATCAGTGGAATCGTGTTTGATTGTTCAACACAGACTGAAGCTGCATGAAGACTGGGGAACCACGCCGTCAGCTATTGACACTGCACTGAGGACTGCTGAGAAACATGACGTTCAGGTAAACAACAAGAACTAAACTTTGATGACAGCCACTCTAACACGTGCAGCAACAATTACCACAACTCCAATGCAAACACAACTCTAGTTTTTACATTTATAGAACCTACATACTGCACTAACTCCCTGCTTCATATTTGGCAAGACATTGTCTTGTGCTTTAACGCTGTCATATATATTTAAATCTATTGTGTTGATATTCCACTAAATATTAATACCTAGTGTGTCAGTTTTGTTTTATCAATAACTAAGTTGCCAGCTGACCAGAGCAAGAATTAGCTTGCTAATATATTGTAGGACTCATATTTGCACTGACACTTACTCACAAGCACGCTTGCATGCACACTAATACTCGCATTGAATGTGAGTGTGAGGATTGCATACTCACACTCACCTGCACACTTGCAGCACACTTGCATACATACACACTCACACACACTTACTATCGCATGAACACTCATACTCACTCACATGCACACTCATACATACACACTCACACACACTTGCAGCACACTCGCATACATACACACTCACACACACTCACTATCGCATGAACACTCATACTCACTCACATGCACACTCATACATACACACTCACACACACTTGCAGCACACTCGC
>JAOBYG010037782.1:0-21503 GCA_025403545.1 Epizoanthus stellaris | reverse complement strand
GAGCTAAAACTCAATATTTAAACATTTTGTTTTTGGATAGCCCAATTTATACTAGGGACGAATTATCTGTCTCAGACGGATAATTCGTCTTGATGTACAACTTCGCTTGATGATTCGTCTGTCAGCACGAATTTTACCTCGACTTAATTAAAATTGAGGAGGACTGGTTTCTATTTCTTGGGATGTATTTCAAAATCTAGACGAATTATCCGTCCAAAATCGTCATCACATTTATGTCAAGACGAATTATCCGTCTGACGGCTAATTCATCCAGACGGATAATTCGTCTCTAGTATAAATTGGGCTAATATCTCCGAAAGTAAAAGGCAAAATCTAGATAGAAATGTACTGTCTGTTTTGTCTTTCGCTATCATTTCATTTTCTGTACTTAAATTGTCGCTAGGACCCCCAAATGGATATAGGTGGTCGAAAATGGGGGTGGGGGTACCGCGTAGTATGCGCTCACAGCTGTGTCTGGTGAAGAAAGTGGGTCCCTATCGGGGGCGTGTGTTTTGACCTACTCCCTTACCCTCGGGTCACCAAAGTTACGTCTAATCAACGAAGACCAGATTCTGCTGCATTTGAAAACTAAAAACAATTTGTAATGCTCACTGATGTTTCTGTCCAGCTGAGTTCGTATAGTTATCCGGTCCCTCGCTTTCAATAATAAACATGGTATCGAAATTTGACAGACAGAATTCCAACTTTTTGAAAACGAAAAAACAATGGACGTTAGAAAATTGCCATAATTGATTCGAAATTTAAAAAATGTCAATATTATCTTCATACAACCCAAAACTGCTGTGTGGTCCATATTCCCTTGAGAAACGAAAATTTATTCATTCTGATTACGGCTTTGTTACCTATAATGTACAACTGATGAATAACCTAAGAGCGAAATCTTGGAGGGCAGTCACAGCCTCTTACAATTCGCCACTCCAGAAACTACAAAAGGACTGGGACCCGTCCACCCAAACGATCCCAGAAAGCAATGCTCCAACAAATGTATTGCTCAATGTGTCATCAAGAGTGTTTCGCAAGCTACATGTATTGTTTCGGTACAATACATGTTACTTTATCTTGTCTAAGAAACAATGGAATTAGGAAATACGTTATGTGAATCACATCACAATTCGTACAGGCTAATGATTCTGTTTAGTTCTTTCATGCCAAATAGGCATTTGCAGCATTGCTTTCTGGGATCGTTTGGGCGGATGGGTTCCAGTCCTTTTGTAGTTTATGGAGTGGCGAATAGTAGGCAAAAGCTACAAAACTGGTGAAAAGTTCTTCTTCTAATATTACACATAAACTGTATGTACATATACATGTATATAAGAGCTATAGTCTATGTCTTATGCACTTATAAGTTTTTCTCAACCCTCAAATTTATCAACACTTATCTTCTCCTAACACTACCAATACAAAAATAAGTAGTTTAATATTGAGAAGAAAGGAACTCATCGTGAATAGCAGTCTTGTTTCAATTAACTAGAAAATAAGAAACCACATATTTTTCGTCTCATAATTAATACATATTGAAATGGGTCTACACAGGCAAAATTCTTGTACTCAGAATGTCCCAATAACATTTCTGGTTAAATCTCACATCATTAAACTTCAAACTCCAAAATGTTGGGTCTTTTATATCATCAAGAGACATTCACTGACATTTGAAAATTGATCTTTCAGACATTCTGACTGGTCCGGTAGCATCACATGAACCAGTTGGTGGGAAATTCAAAATGTCTTTTTCAGCAATATTGTTTTATCATTCTAAAAACTGCATTGTGCAGAGAAATTCAGACAAAGAGCAATTGAGTTGGAATAGTGCATTGACAGAGATGTGTCAGTTAAACAACTAAATTTTGAGGCTCTTGACAAGGTGGTTACCACCCCATCCCCCTGGAGTCTACCAACCTTAGTCTCTGGTAGGTCCGGTGGTGTGTGTGTGATTTGCCACTTCAAATGCTTTATGGCATTTCCCATGCTTACAGACAGTGGTCGACATTGAGTTAGAAAACTGGAAAAAGAATAAAATTGATTATGGTAACTACATCTAACATTATTTTTATATATGATTATTGATAATAAGACATTATTTTTACCATATTTCCTCAGTTAAGCCCCCTGGGGGCTTATTCAATTTTGTATGCCCTTTTTATTAGAGGGAGGGGGGCTTATTAAGTCTATATATGAGACTGTTATTTATTTACAACTTAATTCATTTTCTTCACACACATAGTGTAATCATAACTGCCATAATGCTATAAAAGCTACAACTGAAAGCTTGTTCCTAAATGTCATCATTTTGCTTTCTGTAACATGCCTGCCTACTTGAAACATCAATAGATAGATAGACTTTTGCCGGGGGAGGGGGTAATAGAAGGAAGGGGCTTACAGTAGAAATTCTAGGTCTTTTGGTGGGGGCTAAATAGAGGGAATACAGATGTTGGGCAATACAAGTTGAAGTACCTGTATGGAGGGCAAACACAGCCATAGCCTGACATCCTTACTACACCTAAAGTAAATATTTTAAAAGGTGGTTGGTCTGTCTCAACAGGGTCACTTTCATAGGAAAGTGAAGGTACATTTTGGAATTTTGGAAAGAAAAGAGCTTCAGCTCTGGACTCCGACAGATTCTTAGGCTTTTAGGCTAAGAGTAAATTACTATTGTAGTACATGTAGCTTATTTAAGATGAAATCTCAAGATGTAAGGTGCTTGCAAAGTGTTTTTATGAGCCCACAGTCAGAAATGAAATTTTGGCCAGCGGTGTCAAAATTCACTCCTTTATCGCTATTTTCTGAAACCTTAGTGTTGCCTTTCTTTGTCTGGGTAGTTTTTATTCCATCAAATACTGTACATGTACATTTTGAGAAATAAACTTTCGAAAGTGACGCTGTTTAGACAGACCAACCACCTTAAATGCTCTGAATTTGATTTCAAGTTTGCTTAACAACAATGCCAGTACCCCTGTGAGTCCTGCATTCAATCCAAGCTATAGGCAGCCTTCTACCAGGCATAGGGTGTTCCCCTAGTTTAACTTTGATTATGAGTATTCCTACTCCTACACTGAATAAACCACAACACATATATGCGGGTGACAGTCTGGTCAGCACATGCTCAGGTATTTAATGCAACTCAACTTGCAATGTATACACAAAACCAAACCAATAATGAGCCCTGGGGCCAAGTTCAGTTCGTTCCCACAACGTTCAACATGACCAAGCCAGATACGAAAACCATTAAAACTCTATTGAACTGAGTAACAATTGAAAGAGAAATTCTCGAACGTACTCCCCGACCTATGCAAAGTGACTACCCCTGAGGGATATGGGTTGAAGTGAACAAAGTCTAAAGGGTGTCCACACAGTATAACATTGTAGAGTCAGACGATCATGATCCAAAACTAAAGTTTCTCAGTGCTGAGAGAACCACGAATGAATAACAATTCCTTTGATCCTGAATAACACCTCTGTCCAAATATGGGCACTGTTAATTCGGAGGGAATAACAACTTCCACTTCTGGATTAGGAACTATAAATTTTCTCTTTTCCTTCGTAGTTCACTTCGTTACACATATTCATCCAAAGAGAAAACTCATTTTTATTGAGTTCCCCAGTGAATGAAGGGCTATTGTATGCACATGTACATGTGGTTTTGGTAATGTTACTATGATAATAATTTTTCCAGTCCATTCATTTAATGCCTATTAAATAGTAGATTTTACTGAAGCAATAAAGCAATGGTTTCTGGGCTTTATAGGATTTTAAAGTACCAAAGTGACGTCACACCATTGCACGAGCAGCAGAAGTGAAAGCCCAAAGCAAAGCTGAGGGGTTTTACTGCTGCTCATGGAATGGTGTGAAGTCTCTTTGGTACTTTAAAATCCTAGGGTTGAAGGTAACAAAGTCTAAAGGGTGTCCACACAGCATAACATTGTAGAGTCAGACAATCATGATCCAAACCCACATGTTATTTTTGTCTCTGTGAATAAATTTTGATCTCGATGAAGGATGGCCCACAGCAAATCAGCCACATTTTCACTGTTTCTGTTAGCTTACTGAAGGCTCACAATAGACAATAATAATAATAGTAATAATAGGCAGATAGTAACATTTTCGACATAATTTTGATCACAAAATAATGATGAAAACAGTATGCTGGTTCCTTATAGATATACACAGAGTCCCTGGGACCTCGATCAGCCACACCCACTAAAGTACCACATAATTATCACTGTACAAGCTCTACATGTACACTGTACCTGATGTTGGGTTTAATTTTTGCTTCAAGATCCCTGCAAAGCTCCTTCTGTGGAGGGGTACTGTAATCTGCAATCACCTGAAATAGGACTTGCAGTTTATTTTTGAATACTCCAGGGCCCAGTTGTACGAAAGTGGGTTAACTTTAACCCAGGGTTAAAATTTTAACCCACAGCTTGATTTACTTCCTTAATATAGACTGATTTCGGCTGTCATGTTGGACGTATGTAACTGGGTTTCTGAGTTATGCCAACACTACTTTATAAGCTCCGGATTACGTATTCCTAGATGAAGAAATTTCAATGTGAAATTTGGCCTAACCCTAGGTTAAAGTTAACCTACTTTCGAACAGCTGGGCCCAGAAATGATAATCTTGTAAATGACTGAAAATCGAATCTACCGCAAACAGGTACATGTAAGAATAAAAAACAATTTAAAAAATATTTAGTTTCTGTGTAAAAGACTTGATTGAATAAAGTAAGCAGTTAATTTCAATTCCAAGACAACTACTTTAAAGCCAACATGCAGGAAATATCATTTTGTGGTTCCAGAAAATATCCATATCTCCCCCACAGATGGCATTTTTGAATGGAAATTCCTGGTTATAGACACTTAAGGTCATTCCTCTGTTTTGCAAAAACTTGTGATTACTTAGTTATTAACACTGACATTTAGCCGTTAATGGTCGTTGTTTGAAAATGTTCAGCTGCATTCAATTTTCAGCAAAAACTACATAAATTAACATAATTTGCAACTACATTACTCAAAAACGAGCATGGGGACCCCCTCTTTTTACTGCATTTTTCCAGTACCCTTACCATGGTCAACAAATGGGCAATGTTTAAACAAAAATCTATGTTGGCTTCTATTTCGGAGGAATGACCTTAAAATATTTTGCTTTTGAGACTCCCCTCCCTTCAAAATTTCCAATGGCCTTCTGTGTGTCTGTGGGGGGGGGGGGGTATGGATTTTTCTGGATCCACAGTATTTTGAGAACCTAGATTTTTATGTATCAAAACTCAGGGTTCATACTAATTTGAGATGATAATTAAAAATGCCACGCATTTTCCTGGAGTTTTCCAGGATAATTTTTACGGGACCATGTCCTCTATTATTTCATGGCACTACCAATAAAAATTTTCTGCACTTATAATCATTTTCAACTGCAAAATGTAAATTTTGCTGAAACTGATTCCAAATAATTTGATTAATTTACCAAAACACTACAGTAGTAATAGTTTCTTCAAGCCCTGGCCTGTTTACATCAAAAAAATTTCTCTACAAAAATCAAAGAGTAAATTCATTTTCATGAACAAAAGCCAGTTTTTCCAGGAGTTTCCAGGCCCCTGGGAGAAAATTATGAAATTCCAAGAGGTTTCCAGGAAATTATTCCAGGGGTATTGTGAACCCTGAAAATTTTCTTAGGTAGCAACAATGCTCCTTGACCCTCTAGTGAACCTCACATTTGGTAATCATTGTGTCTGTCTCGTCTACAGTTTTGGTTTGGCTACAGCCCTGAATAGTACATTTTGTAAGAGCTTTCGATTTACAGTAGAAACAACCACCTCACCTTCTTGAATGCAAGTAGCAGCGCAACACAGCGAGCATTTGATCCACACACAATGCCCTTGGCATACTGCAGTCCAAGTTTAATGATTGCTGGGTGAATGTTGCCAGCACTACCCAAACTAATCCAAAAGAAGTTATACTAATTACTAAACAATAAATTAATTATGCATTTGATCATAGATTTAATCATTTTCAGAATGTGCTAATGACAATTAAAATAATGGCCAAATGCCTGAATATTCAATAAATAAATGAATGAAAATAAATGAAGGAATGGAATGGATAAATGGATGGTTGGATGAATGAATTAAATGAACGAATGAATGAATGTGAAACAATAGATGAATTAAGAAATGAATGAATGAACAAACAAAAAAATGTATGAATGGATAAATAGATAAATTATGAATAAGAAATGAATGCATAATTATATACTGTATGAATGAAGAAATGAATGAATGAAGAAATGAATGAATGAAGACATGAATGAATGAAGACATGAATGAATGAAGACATGAATGAATGAAGAAATGAATGAATGAATGAATGAATGAAGACATGAATGAATGAATGTATGAATGTATGAATGTATGAATGAATGAATGAATGAATGAATGGATGGATGAAGACATGAATGAATGAATGTATGAATGTATGAATGAATGAATGAATGAATGGATGGATGAATGAATAAATTAATTCAAATGAACAAACATAATTATGACTGAACGAATTAACTTTGAATTAACAAACCACAGGTCCACTTGTAAAACATTTGTATACTTTTTCAAGTGTGTGAGCCAATATTAGAGCAAATGAGTGAGGAAAGCCAAACTTCCGTTAGATCGTGGTCTAAATATTTCTTTCCTACAGGGTGATTCACTGTCTAATAAATGATGTGATAAACATTCAGTAAACATTTACAGTCAACAGAACTGATGTGAGAACTGTAATCAGATCTTTTTTGTAGACTTCAAATTATATATGAGACATTCAAAAATTTGAATTGAATCTTCAACCATCTGAGATCATCTGATGCACAGAAAAATAAAAAGCTTAAATTATTTCATATAAATTTACAAATCATCTTTTGGTCTTCTTTTTCGAATTTCGTAAAAAACATTTTATTTATCTTAAGTGATTTTTTTTTTTATGATAGCAAGTTCATTCAACTGTTACCCATGTGTCATCTCGAAAATGCTGAATTTTTTAAAAAAGTTTTGAAGATTTATTGAAATCTTCACCAAACCTTGAAAACTACAAAGATAATCTTCTGAATACAGTTCTCACATCACTTCCAATGACTGTAACTCACCATGTGCCTTTTGGGGTTTGATTTGGGTCATTTTGGGTACTTTTCTTGGTGTGAGTTAAACTCCATTAATCTCTTTTACATTAATTAATTAATTAAAGGTATGAAAGAAAACTTCAGTCCGAGTCGAAGTCAGTGAATATTTTAGCAAATTTTCCACATTTCCATGCATTGCTCACCATCATGAGGAGGAGTTTACAAACTGGTTGCTCGAAAGTTGAAGTTCAATTTCATGATGAAGTCTGACTGCCCAATCATCTAACAATGCATAAATTTGGATTTTAGGGAAATATTGTGTCAATTATTTTAAAATAATTACTCATGCGGAGCGAAGCGTGCGCATGAGGTATAAATTCTGCTCTTTTATTTTTTTCCTGATTCAGCCAGGAAACGCCGAAGCCAATCAGAGCGCAAAGCGCTGTCACGTGTCATTCATCTTCAATCCAACAAAGCGCTGTCACGTGTCATTCACCTTCAATCCAAGATGGCGGCCATAAAATCTAGTTTTTGAAATATGTCGTTGTTCTCAATGGATGAAATCTCTTAAAATAATAATATTGCCAAATTTACTTCTGGACACATCAACATTCATCTGAAGGGCTGTGTGAAGAATAATCTTGGGGTGCCTCGTTTTTTTTGTCGGGTGAAAACTTCAACCGGTTAAACTGGTTTCGAACACGTCACCGAAGTATTATTCCAGCACATGTTCGCAAAGGCTTTTATCTAACAGACTATTGAAGGTAAGATCGTTTGCTTGAGATTTTGTCAATCTTATCTTGTATTTGTAGGTCCAAAAGAACTCAGTTTGTCGAAACGGAATAATTGTTAGGTCACTGAAGTTCAATTTAAAATATCAGAACAGAATTTGAGTTATTTTGTTTATAAACAAACGAGTATTTCAAACGAAAATTCGCAAGTGTGAAGTGAATGAACTCGTGTGAAGTGAATGAACTCGCTAAAAGCGAGTCGGCGGGACCCTTCAAGGGGGCTGCTGATGTCGCATGTCACACCAAAAGTATTGTAAATGTCGCCTCAAAAACAAGGAAAGTAAAACACAAATGTCGCTGTCGGTTTTTGTCAATTGTTCTCAGCAAACTCCTGTCGTTTGTCGTTTATATTTAGCAAGAAGTCTGTCGCCTGTTTTGGTGCAAATATGTCGCTTGTCGCTTGAACCCCTTGGTGGGCCCTATCGGCGATCAAAACTTAAGCTTATATATAGTTCTTAGCGAATTTTAACTATGTTTATTTACATCATGTACTCAAATAACTTGACTCGCCTGAAGATGTTTTTTCACTTGTTAACATTTTCAGCCATAATGAAGCTAACTGTCCGTTGATTGTTTTGGTGTTTGATTATGGAACTGGCCTTGAAGATCTCCAATTCACAGAAATATTCTTGTTTCAATGACGATAGTCTTCAGTTGAATTTGTTGTTAGAATGTGTCCCACTGACTACCCTGGGTTTGTATTTATTTTCTAAATAAAAGCTTTTGTTTTGTTTTAGGTTGTGACAGGACAGAAATGTGTAATTTCTTAAAAATAGGAGCATTAAAATTATTAGCTGGCTTGCTTTCTATTCTTGGAAAAATCTCAGGATTTCTAAACCTCAAACCTCAATTAAAATAATTGTCACTAGCAAGCTAATTCAGCAATGATCGGTCAGCCAGCTATCTGAAGTGCGATGGCAAAACAAACAAAAGAATATAAATTAAATAAGTGAATGAACAAATGTTTGACTTAGAATAGCGATCTCAATTTTGAGCAAATCACAGGATAGTTGCTAGGTTAAATCAGTCACTATTCTCTCAAGTAGTCATTCAAAGTTTCTTTGACCAGGCCCTGAAGTTGCTCTTACAGGCCAGTTTTCTAGCAGTATAGTATTTTTGCTATACTTTAGGATATAGTCCAAAAAAGAAAATATTGCTTGAACCCTCAAGCAAGATTTATCTCTTGCTGATTGTATTTATATTTTATTTTTCAGCCATTGGTGCTACCTTTTGCTGTATCGAGAATATAACTTGTATCGGTGTATCATTGAATAGACCTCGTTTTGGTGTATTATCAGGTACGCCTCATTACATTCCAAGTATTCCAATTGTTCCAAGTATTCCAAGTGTTCCAAGTATTCAAAGTATTCCAATTGTGTTCCAAGCATTACAAACATTCAAAGTGAATAAAGATTATCTAGCCATTGTTATCATGCCTTGTGTTTACCTGATTACAATGCTGTGTATGCTGTTATTGTTACAAAATTGTACAAAATATAGCCACTGTTATCAACATGATTTGGTCTGTTCTTATGTACTAGGAAAGGTCAGTGTTACCTTATTTAAATATCGTGGCAGATATTTATCTAGGCGAATACCTTATCCTTCAAATGGTAGTTTCAATCCATTTGCCATTTCAAACAAGGAGGCACATATTTGGAATGGTAATATAAACGGTTCTGAAAATACTGAGCAATTTAGAAGATCCTCAAGCGTTTCAATCTGCAACAGCAGCTCTGATGGATTACTGTGTAGAAGTCATTTTCAGAATTATTGTTTAAGACATTTTGGGAAATTTTCTTGTGCAGTAGATTGTTTTTTAGAGCTGTGTTATGCCATATTTAGGGCTCAGCTTCACAATATTACACGTAATGATTTTTTTGACCTAATCTACGAGTCTTGTATTGCAAGGCAAAACCTTGGTGCTGTAGACATTGTACGAGAACCAGTGTGGTCATACATCAGAAACTTCTGCCCTTCATTCTCTGCCATGACTGCTGATGCTGTCTTCAGTGATATTTTTACGATGCGCACTCTAGGCAATTTGAGTGAAAACTTAAATTCATTGTTTCTCATTCAGCAAACTAGCCAGACGTGTTGTACACTATGTGGCAATAGGATAATTAAGACTGGAAACGTAATTGTTCTTTATATTACCTGTTCAAACCCAATTTCTACAAATTTTGAAAACCATGTTTCAGAAGCCGTTCTTCCCAGTACTAGGGCTCTTTATTGTGATATATGCCAAAGACAATCTGGTGATATTCGTGGAATGCAGCATTTTGTTACATTGCCAACTTTTCTAAACATTGAATTGTCATCACAATCTGTTGATCGCATTCATTTTCCACTCAATGCAGATGTGCTAGGTAATTTCTATACACTGAAAGCTGTGGTACGTTGTCTAAGCCACCATTTCACTATAGCCATTGACAAAGGAACACATTGGGTGTATTATGATGATATGTGTGCAACAGTCCAAGAGTACTTAAATTTTCACGATCTGTTGTTTTCACATAACAATGGTTGGTTCTTTGCTGTCTATGAAAAATGTAGCTTAATAGATAACTTGGATCTTCATTCTCAAAGTGTACATAATAATGATAGTGCATTTCAGAGAAATGAAATGCAAATCAGTGTACCTGCTGACCACACTATACACGAATGCAAAGCTTTCAATGATAGTTGTGCCATAGCCATCTATTCAATTTGCTACTCTGTACTGAGACAATGTGCCTACTGGAACTCAAATGCACTAACTAGTATCATAGATAATGGTAAACAATTATCTCAGAAGCTTAATTTAGATAGTTTTGTAACACCAGACAACTTGCCTAATATGATTGATGTATGTGGGACGGAAGTAACTTGCGTTTGCAATAGCACTATGAAAGGACAATTGTCTGACTCGTCTGAAAGCATATCCATGCTTAATGACATTATCAGAAACAATACTGACAACAGTGGGTTCGTGATGTGGTTTTCATCCTATTGCATAAGCTGTATTTTTAAACCTACTAAAAAGTCAAAGCATATGTATTGTATGTTGGTGTATGATCAGTCTAAAATGCCTTCAATTCATTACATAAGAAATGTAAATGGAACAGATTCACTTGTGGAGAGGATTATCAGTGTTCAAAAGAAATCAGAAGAAGATTATATAATACAATTTTATTTATGTTCATGCAAAAATGATAGGAGTGAAATAAAAAGGTTGCTGAAGCGTCAGAAAAATAGAAGTTACTATGAAAGAATGGAACCATTAAAGAAAAAGATATTACTAGACATGCAAGCTAAACCCCCAAAAGCAAAGAAGGAAAGAGACAAATACAGAACAATGGATCGTATCAAAAAACAAGAACTATTAAACAAAAAGGCAGAACAGTACAGAACAATGGTCAGTGATAAGAAACAACAATTGTCGAACAAGAATGCAGAAAAGTACAGAACAATGGACAGTGATAAGAAACAACAATTGTTGAACAAAAATGCAGAAAAGTACAGAACAATGGACAATGATCAGAAAAAAGATTTGATAGACAAACAGATAAAAAACTACTATAGTAATAAAAGTAAAGATATTTACTCCTGTATTGACCAGTTCAAAAAGAAAATAAGACAAGGTCCCTATTTTATATGTTGTGTATGTAACAGAAGTCTCTATAAGAAATCTGTCATGAAGCTTGCAATCAATAAATACCCTTCACAACACATGTTTACAATAAAATTTTCATTTGATGGAAAACCGTATGTGTGTAAAACATGCCATTCAAAATGTATGCAAGGTTCAATTCCATGTCAGGCAGTAGTAAATAATTTGTATGTTGATGATGTGCCAAATGACCTTGAAGTTCTTAGCAAATTAGAGCAAATACTAGTAGCAAAACGAATAGTATTTGAAAAAATTGTAATTATGCCAAAGGGACAACAAAGAAAAATCAAGGGTGCAATATGCAATGTCCCAGTTAAGTGTGACCAGACATGTAATATTCTGCCACGCCCTCCTGATAGATCTGGTATTATCATGTTAAAGCTAAAAAGGAAGCTACAGTTTAAAGGTCATGTATATTTTGAGGCCGTCAGACCAGCATTTATACAAGCAGCATTGACCTGGCTGAAAGAAAACAATAAGTTATATAAAGATGTTGTAATTGATTGTGCAAATATAAGCAACCAACTAACAGATACTGCAGATGATGATAGTTCACCATCAAATTACAATGATACTAGCTTAACTATTGAAGCATTGTCTAAACCTGACATAACCCATAATGACACTACTGCAGATCCTGATAATGTTGACAAGGAAACCCCAAATGAAGAGCAAGAAGACCCTTTAAATGAACACAGATCACCAGCCAATGAAACATGCTTACAATCAATTTTTCCAGATTACCCAGTTATCTTAGATGAGAATGATTGCAATGTCTCTACTGGAAGAGAGATTTACAATGTTGCACCAGGTGAAAATAAGCATCCAGTATCCTTGATGACTGATAAGCTATGTGAAGAACTTGCATTTCCAATATTGTTTCCAAAAGGTCGATTCGGATTTTCTGCTGAACGAAATATCAAATTATCACCTGTTAAATATTTCAATACAAGATTATTACATTACAGCGGGAGGTTTGCTACAAACCCTGAATATTTATTCTTTGCACAATTTATAACTGAACAGAAGAAGGTATCAGACAGTATTAACATAGCTCTCAAGAAAGTTCATGGTCAGCGTATTACTGCATCGCAAGTTAGATCAAATTCCGAAATTCTACAGCATCTTGTTTCTCAAGATCAAGCTTATTTATTTTTGAGACAAATACCTGGCTCTCCACCATACTGGCAAAAGTTCATGTATGAAGTAGTAACAATGGTAAAACAGCTTGGTATACCTACATGGTTCATGACATTATCATGTGCTGACTTAAGATGGCCTGAATTGTTCCAAATTATTTCAAAATGTAATGGTAAAAACATGACTGATAAACAAGTAGATGCTTTGTCATATGATGAAAGATGCAGGCTTCTCAATCTTAATCCTGTAATTACAGCAAAACACTTTCAGTACAGAGTAGAAACATTCTTTACAGAGATTCTACTTACAGAAGCTAATCCAATCGGTAAAATAGTATATTATGCCCTTCGCATAGAATTTCAGATGAGAGGCTCTCCTCATTTGCATGCTTTGATATGGACATCAGACTGCCCCAAGTTAACCCATGATACTAAAGATGCCTATGTGGACTATATAGACCAACATGTACATGCCCACTTACCTGACAAAGAAATTGATCCCGACTTACATAAATTAGTGAGAACATATCAAACTCATAGTCATAGTAAAACATGTAGAAAGTATAAAAATATACCCTGCAGATTCAATTTTGGACAGTTCTTTACAGACAGAACTATTGTAGCGGAGCCATTACCTGATGATATGGATGAGGCAATTAAACTTAGCACATTGGACAGATGTAAAGAAATTCTTTCAGTGGTAAAACAAAAAATAGATGAGGTTCTTAACCCCAGTAAACCTGATTATAATCCATCTCTCACACAGGAAGATATATTCAAAGATATTGGTATAACAAAAGAGGAATATGTAGCAGCATTATCAATATCATCAGATTCTGATTTTTGCTTGCACCTCAAAAGACCACTAGATAGCTGTTTCACCAACAATTATTTCATCGCTGGTATCAAGGGATTTGCCGCCAATGTCGATCTTCAACCAGTTTTTAATCATTATAAATGTATTACATATGTGTGCAGTTATTTTACAAAAGATGAGACTGAATGTTCACAAGCTATTATAAATGCTGCAAGAGAAGCGAAAGAAAGAAACCTTAATATTAGAGATCTACTTAAGAAAATTGGGGCAGCATTTCTTTCTTCTAGAGAGGTCAGTTCTCAAGAAAGTATTTATCGTTGCATGCCTGAGCTTTGGTTAAGGAAGATATTTCCTAAAACAGTTTTTGTTAGCACAGATATGCCAGAAAAACGATTACGAGTAGCAAAGAGTCAACTAGAACTCGAGGAAATGGATGATGACTGTACTGATATTTATAAGTCGAATATCATTGAGCGTTACAGCATAAGACCAAATTACATCCCATCTGTAAACAACATGTGTCTAGCTGAATTTGCTGCGTATTATTACAAGGATTATAAAACTGAGATACCTGAAACAGCTGATGCCCAGCCCGAAGTACTGAATGATGACATAATTGAGCAGTTACATATATATAGAAATAAGGATACCTCCTCATTCCCTGGCAAAATAAAATTATTGAATGGTACTGAAGTGATGAAATGCAGAAAGGTAAAGGCTGTAATCAGATACCATACTCCAAATAAGCAAAAAGAGCCTGAAAGATACTTCCATCATCTTCTCATGTTATACTACCCATGGAGAGTAGAATCTGAGCTTCTTGGTAATGAACAGACTTACATTTCTAAATTCTGTGAAATAAATGTGCAAGCAGTTCTAGAACAAAATAAGAGCATTTTTGAACCAGATTCTGATGCTGTTATTGAAGCACTAGAGGAACTAAGAAACAATGGCATGGCATTTCAATCATATGATCCCATCAATGATCAAGACAATGAAGATTTACAATCACAATTATTAGTTGATAAAGAAAGTTCAAATAATGAAGAATCATTTAACAACCTTCCATCAGATCATCTAGGTTATGTACAAAATTCAAATCAATCATCACCTACTGCAATAGCTACATACATCCAGCCTTCCGAAATATCTGATGATGATCTTCGTAAGTCTGTGAGAACACTAAACATTGAACAACGTAAGGCATATGACATGGTGCTCACATGGTGTCGAAACAAGGTTAAAAATATGAACAGTGTAAAACCAGAAAATGTAGAACCAATCTATTTGTTTTTAACTGGTGGCGCTGGAGCAGGAAAATCACATTTAATTAATGTAATATATCACACTGTTACAAAAACATTCAGACATGGACCAACTAATCCAGAAAAGCCAACTGTACTGCTTATGGCTCCAACTGGAGTAGCTGCTATCAATATTAATGGAACCACTATACATTCTGCCCTAGCAATCCCAAAAGAATCAGGTGATAATCTACCACCTATGTCTGACCAAAAGAGAACACAACTTAGAATAGCACTCTCTGAATTGAAATTAATAATCATTGATGAAATTTCTATGGTATCAAACAGAACATTGCTTCATATACATCAGAGACTAAAAAACATTTTTTCAACACCTAGTGACAAAATCTTTGCAGGACTAAGTATTTTAGTTTTGGGAGATCTATATCAACTGCCACCAATTCGTACAAAACCAGTATTTGAAGAATACAAGAATAATATTTATAACTTATATCATCCATGGTCAATGTTTCGAATGATTGAATTGACTGAGAACATGAGGCAGAAAGATGACAGGCCTTTCACAGACTTATTGAATAGATTCAGAACTGCATCACAAACTGAAGATGATATAAAAATAATACAATCTAGAGCTTGTCCCTCAATTGACCAATCTGATTACCCCTCGCAAGCTTTACACATATTTGCAGAAAATGCACCTGTTAATGAGCATAATAATGCACACCTAGAACAACTGAATACACCATTATACAGACTGAAAGCTGTCGATCAATATCCTAAAAATGTTACAAAACAAGATATCGATAGAGTGTTAGCTAGAGGAAGATCAGAAACCGGCGGTCTTGACTCTGAAATATTGTTCAAACTAAACTCAAGAGTGATGATAACTACAAATATAGATATAAGCGATAGATTAATTAATGGCCAAATGGGTACAGTCACAAAAGTAGCAGTAAATCACAATACAAGCAGGCCTTCGGTTATTTATGTAAAGTTTGATGATTCTCAAGCAGGTATGAATACTATACAACAGCATTCTGATCAATATGCTAGACAACATAATTCTGTACCAATCCAACCTGTACTTGCAAGAATAAAGGTCAGACCAGGAAAGCCATCTTCACCAGAAATACAAAGACTTCAGTTTCCTCTTACACTAGCATGGGCATGTACAGTACATAAAGTACAAGGTTTAACACTAAATGAAATTGTTGTTAGCTTTGACTTAAATAGACAAAATCATTTCAATTATGGACAGATATATGTAGCATTGAGCAGAGCAAGGTCATTGCAAGGATTGCATGTGATTGGTCAAATAGAAAATAAATATGTAAGAGCTAATCCAAAAGTAAAAGCAGAATATGAAAGATTGCGAGGATTGAATACATGCACAGCTTCACCCATCATGATGCATCAGAATACCCTTACTGTCACTTTATTAAATATACGTTCCCTAAGTAAACATAGTATTGATATTAAGCATGATGCAAGGCTCACGAAATCTGATACCCTAGTTTTGACAGAAACTCAACTTTTACCACATCATTCTGACAATGATCTTAAAAGTATGTTAAATCCATTCAAACTACATAGACAAGATCATCCAAGTGACAAATATTTAAGTTTAGCTGTATGTACTAAACCCAATATAAGATTCACAACTAGATTGTATTTTCCAATAATCAATGCATGGATATTTGAAATATTACAAACAAACACAAACAAGAACATGACACTCCTATTGCTTTATAGGAAAAACAGCTCAAATAAGCAACAATATGCTGAAAATCTTAGTAACATTATAAAAATGAATACTGTTGATGTTGTACTAGGTGATTTCAACATTAATCATTTAGCAGATTCACTACTTCAGCAACTATTGGGCCCTATGGGATATGTGCAAATTGTAAACAAGCCTACGTTTGTATCAAGTGGAAGTCTCATTGATCAAATATTTGTAAAACAGTCTGTAAGTAACAGCATTATAAAAGAAATTGTTAATGTGTATTATTCTGATCATGATGCTATTCAAATTGTATGTATGCAATAAAAGATTTCTACCATGATGTCTGCAGCACTATAAGTCACAGCCCTAAGCCAATGAAGCTCACTTGCATCAACTACCAGCAGTCTTATTTGGAAACAAGAGGTCACACTGTTACTGTAACCTGACTCGGACGAAGCTCATTATTTTTCTATAAACTGATTTTGAAATAACTTGGATTAAGAATATTTCCATCTCACTTGTTCACTGCAATATTTAGATATATGCTATATCATTGCTTATGTTATTCAAAAAACGGCCATTAATCTCTTACAATAATAAACATATAGTTTTTTTAGCGCAGTGAGAACTAAAATAAATTCAGAAGTTAGGTGGGATATGAACCCAGGACCAGCAACAAACAGCAAAGAGATTATTTATCTCGTATTTTGACTTTTTGCCACTTTTGAAATACCTCGAAGCTGAAATTGCTTTTATTGTGTAAATATGTAGGCATTTCTTTTTTTGTCTATTAAAACAAGTTCCTTTTATCTTGAAATAAAAAAGAACAAAAGGAAAAAAAAAAGTTTTGAATGTTTCGAGGAAGAAAAAAAAATGTCCCCGGTAGGAATCGAACTCGGGACCTGCAGCACTTCAGTCCAATGCCTTAACCACTAGACCACGGAGCTCTGATGACCGTTGCTGTTCAAGTTCAAGTTTGTGGTTGAACATGAGTACGTCTGAGGAAACATAAAAAAATTATCACACTCGGATCGAAATACTTGTCTTTTGATTGGTGTAAATTTGTACACTAGATGATTGGTTGCTGTGTATATTTATTATCCAATCAAGCTGGAGCTTTTTTGAGATACATGTGATTTCTAATGTGTTCATGACTAAGCTGTTCGCATAACGTTCTGCTCTTCAAAGTGATAAGAGATGTGAAAAAATGCCGCCGAAGCAAAAGAGCAAAAATCGTACTTGTGACGCGGATTCAGAAAGTGTGTCAAAGTCTAAGTGTAATTTAAGTATATCTGAGACCACGTCACCAAGAAAGTCAGATGATTCTTCGAATTCTCCTGCGAAAAGTGTCTCAACCTCTCCATCGAATTTGGCAGCGTCGCAGTTCTCGACCGCGACCGCCAAAAAGTCCGATGATACGCTCATTGCGTACGTTCACAATTTGTCGCCGTCAAAGAGAAACAGGAAGGATACTTTAGATTACTGCACGTTGATGTTGCAAACTGAAGACAGTACCAAAGATGCACTCCTGTATTCCAGAAGCAAGAGGCCGTTGCTGAACGAGTGTGAAAATAAGCGCAGTCCCATAAAGATACAGAGGTTTACGTACACAGACGACGGCAACAAAGTGGTCATAAATGATATGACGAAACTCGCGCAGCCTCTTCCGACTGAGTACGAGTTTCAGTTCGAACCTCCCACTGCAAATTTGTGTCCAAAACTCAACGTTGAACAAATACAGAAGCTAAACGACTGGGAGCTAATAACTTTCGAAGGCAAAGTCCTTCATAAATCTGATCCGAAGGTCGTCGGCCCTAGGAAACTTGACCTGGTTGAAAGTACGTTTGCAGACACAAGTGGTACCATAACAGTAAACCTGTGGGGAGACTTGATAACGACGGTGGAAGCTGGAAAGGTGTATCAGATCAGTCCTATACAAACGAGAACGTGGAACGCAATAAAGAAACTCAGCACTACACCTAATTCTGTGGTGAAAGCAGTACTTAACTCTGAACTCGATCAAATTCCCAAGCCAGATAACTTTGAAGATTCCGCGAATAGTGCACTTCTGACGAAAAAGTTTTCCAAGATACAAAACGTTCAGTCTGTGGAAACGTTAGTCCTGTGTATAACCTGCGGACGGCGGTTGCACCAAGCTACTGGTGCTAAATTTGTCCAATGTTCGAGGTGTCAATCATATATGAGAACAGCAGAGTGCTCGAGAAAAAGATGTGTTCGTATTGTAGTCGAGTCCCAGGACGCCCTGCTTCACCTTACAGCTTTTGAAGACGTTTTGAAGGAAGTGTGTGGAGACCTATCTGAGATGACAGAAGGGAGTTTAGCAGAGCATTTACTTGAACTGGAAAATATTTCTATTACCTATGACAGCTCTACTCGTACTATTAACAACCTGAGTGTGGACTAATACAAAAGAAGTTAAAAACTACTGAAAGAATTGTTATTGTTATTATGTTGTCGTTAGAGTTATTAGTGTACGCTGCCGTGGTGAAAGATGTTTCTACAAAGACTGACTTGAGGAGAAGGATTTATTGACAGCGGATGAGATGAGTAACACTTATACTTTAATTAGACCATTAAAAGTTGTTTCAATAAGAAAGAATAGCTTAAACGCCGCAAAATGTCGTTGTAACAGTTATTATTACAACTTTGAAGAATAGTTTCAACAGTAGTTGGTGAATCAGAAAGTGTTTAGTTTATGAATGATGAAAATTATCTGATTGGCTAAAATGAATCAATGAGAAACAGTTTTAATTTAAAGAAATAGCATCGATGAAACATTTACAAAAAGATCGATAACCTGGGAAGAATTTATTGACGGACTGTCAGATGAGTAAGTGCTATACTTTAACTAGACCATAGACAGTTATTTCACTTAGTCAGTGAAAACAGTTTAAACGTCAGAAAATGTCGTTACAACAGTTGTTATTACAATTTTAAAGAATAATTTCAACAGTAGTTGGTGTATCAGCAAATGTTTAGTTTATGAAGAATAGTTTCAATAACAGTTGATCTATTTATCAGCAAATGTGACTCTAGTTTATGAATGACGAATATTATCTAATTGGCAACAGTTTCAATTTAAAGGAATGGTTATCGATGACGGAACATTACCACAATTGGTATTTGGTTGAGTTTTAAGTTATTATAACCCAAATTTTTATGCTTTGCAGACACAACTACACGCAGTTAATATTTAAAACAGTTTTAAATATTCTTAAAATTCCAATTAGACTAATGAAAAGTAAGAGTCAAATTTGTAGCAATCAAGAACACTGAAGATATCATTAATGAACCGTATTGAAGTGTTTTCGTGCAAGCGTGTAGTTGTCCAGCAAAGCTTCATTAGACAGTAATTGCTAAAACGTCAAAAAGTATATAACAAATACAAATATTAACTATACAGTGTAACTGTATAAACGTTGGTTTATATTAAAGAAAATTGATTGATATCTATTGTGTTTTGTTCTTTTCATAGGGTAAAAACAAATTCGTCTCGAAAAGTTTCAGTTGAATCTTGACTTCAAATGTTATAACGAAAGAGAATCTTGTTTGTTGAAAATAAAAATGCACTTTTCTCTGATTTCTTGCAATAACTGTATTTGATTTCAGACACTGTAACCTGACTCAGGTGAAGCTCATCATTTTTGTATAAACTGATTTTGAAATAACTTGGATTAAGAATATTTCTATCTCACTTGTTCACTGCAATACCGGTATGTCAGCATTTCGGAAGAAAATATATGCTATGTTATTCAAAAAACGGCCATTAATTTCTTACAATAATAACTATATAGGTTTTTAGCGAAGTGAGAACTCAAATAAAATCCGAAGTTAGGTGGAATATGAACAAAAGACCATCGACAAAGAGCAAAGAGATTATTTATCTCGTATTTTTGCTAGTTTTGAAATAGCTTGAAGCTGCAGTTGCTTTGTGTAAATATGAAGGCGTTTCTTTTTTTGTCTATTAAAATAAGTTTGTTTCATCTCGAAACAAGAGGCTGCGCACAGCCTGAAGTCGTGCCGATTGTTGCCCCTCCGGGGCTCACGCAAACTTAAGGCCTTGCAAGAGCTACATTATAACCTCTGGCACAGATGTCCAGTAACACATCATTAGCCCGACAGGGCGGAAACTGAACCTTTGCATGTTGGATTTCTATATTAAGGGACGTATCATTTATTACGGGGAGGCTAGGGGTGGTGATTTGCAGTTTGGGGTTATGAAGAATTTTCCGACCCCCCTTGTAGCTTGAAGCAATATTGTTACCCCCCCTCGGCTATTAAGTAGTTTATAACGGCACATTTATATTCAAAACTCTATGTCATTTTTAAAAAAATTAAAGATTAATAATCTCATCTCATATATTTTGTAAACAATACTAAACATTCATTTGCTATTACATGGCGCAAGCTACTGGCAGCAGGTCCTGGGGCATGCTTCCCGGGGAAATTTTGAGAAACTATGCTCTCTGAAACGCCATTTCCTGTATTTTGGGAGTGTTTCAGTTGACAAGTAATGTTTTGGTCAAATAAGAATATTTTTTTGTAAATCCATACTTGGCTGCAGAATACTCCGCCAGCCCTGTATAGTCTTACTGGCCACTTGCCGACTTGTTCAAACTGCTAACCCCCCCCCCTTTTGAAGTTCTGAAAAAAATATGCCCCCAATAAAGTGACCAGCCCCTCTCCGTAATAAATGATACGTCCCTAAGGTCACCTATGGGTTGTTAAGCTCAATATTTTGCATACAGGCTGCTTTGCATGGTGGCTAAGAACAAAATATCAAATACCAGAAACGTTTCCTGAACACATTTCAAGGATCAGTAATGCTCTGTACTTTGGGAGAAGTGATATTTTGATCAGCAGAAAAAACTAACACGTAAATATCTTCGAGTGGCTTTATAATATTTTGTCACTAGAAACGTGACAGAGAAACGTATTAGTGTGTCACCGGGCCAAAGAGTCCGTTTTTGTT